>PVJH01026621.1:0-29842 GCA_004026705.1 Nesogale talazaci
AGCTGTAAGAGCCCCCAATACAATTATTTAAAAAAAAAGATGATTGTAATTAGAATTTTTACTTCCTGGTTATTAAAGAATACTGACATCCCTTTTAAATATTTTTATATTTCTCATTGCTACTTAAACATTTTTTTTCACTTAGGGTCTTCCTTCAGGGTTGCATTTGTGCTTGACCTCTTAGGTTTATATAAGTCTCATTTTATATGATTTTATGGGGAAAATAGAAATGATTGTTGCCTCATTTCTTTTGTTCACTCTAACTATAGTTGAACAAAAACTCTTTTTCAAAGAACCTGTTATAAAGATGTCTTTTAAATATCCTGACATTTATAACATTCCTAATGTTTCTCCTTATTTTTGCATTTATAGTCTTGGCTATTGTATTTTGAAAATGTGGGGTTACTTTTAAACTGACGTGACATGGATTTATATGGTTGTTTTCTAGTTTCTGGAAAGGTATTTTGTATAAGATTAAAAGTACTTACCTTCAAATTCTCCACGCTACATTTAATTACGCTTTAATTCAGAACCACTCTTAATGAAAGATGATAAGGAAGACAGGCGAGTTATTTTCATTACCTAAAGTTTGCTTTCTGGCACAAGATTCCTGGTTCTTTTGAAGTTAGACTTAAAAGAAAATGGCATCGCACAAATCATAAGGCTGGTTAGGAAACATTTTGAATCCCCTTGCATTCTTCTTCCTTCTTTAGGAATTTCTTCTATATGCTTGATCATTGTACCTGACAATCCATTAAAGAAATTTCCGCAATTCATCTAAGATATTTCACTCTATTAATTTATTATTCTTTTGAAGTTACCACCGAAAGATATTTAATCTTGAATATGAATGAAAATGAACAAAACTTTCAAATCCAGAATCTCTCAAACTTAACCTATGCATTTCTTTTTTTGCATATTTTCTCCAAGTGCCATGTTTTTTTTTTACTCTAAGACCCATCACTTCTATTTTTGAACTTTAAGAAAGTAAAGAGTGCCTGGGTGCTGCAAACATTTGAAGCACTCAGCTACTACTGAAAGGATGGTAGATCCAGATTCTTCAGAAGTGCCTTGGAAAACAAACTTGGCAATCTACTTACCCAAACAAAAAAAGCCAGACATGGAAAAGTCTACATAGAAAATTCTACACTTTTGTTCTCATAACCTGTCATTCCTTGATACTCACTTTCCCGACATGATTGCTGAAGACAAAATGAGTGAATAGCAAATGTGGTGAGGAAAGCTGATGGTGCCCAGCTATCAAAAAAAAAAAAAAAAGGCAGACAGAAAGAAAAAGAACAGTATCTGGAGTCTTAAAGGCTTAAAGATAAACAAGCAGCCATCTGGCAGAGAAGCAACAATGTCCACATGGAAGAAGCACACCAGTCTGTGTGATCATGAGTTGTTGATGGGATCAGGTATCAGTTATCAAAGACCCAGAACAAAAAAATCATATCAATCCAATAATTGGATGTGCAGAATGGAGACCCAAAGCCCATTTGTAGACAATTGGATATAGTCTTATAGAAGGCTCATAAGGAAGATATGAATCAGTCAGTGTGCAGTATAGAACCAATGAAACATACAACTTTCCTCTAGTTCTTTATGCTTCCTCATGTGTCATAACCCCCCCCCCCATTATGATCCCAATCTACCTTAAAAATCCGGTTAAACCAGCATATGTACATTGGTAAGAATAAAAACTGCAAACACAGGGAATCCAGGACATATAAACCTTTCAGGACCAATAATGAGGTTAGCAATACCAGGAGGATAAGGAGAAGGTAGGGGGAGAAAAGGGGAACCAATCACAATACAGTAAAGTAGAAGAGAGACATCAGTCAGTTTAAGACATGAAAAAATAGTAAAAATTTAGAGATAATCAAGGGTTTATAAGAGAGGGAGGGTGGAGGAGGAAGGGAAAAAAATGAAGAACTGATACCAAGATCTAAGTAGAAATAAAATGTTTTGGAAATGATGATGGCAATGAATGTACAAATGTGCTTGACACAATGGATATATGTATGTATTGTGAAAATAGTTGCATATCCCCCCAATAAAATGATTAAAAAAGAAAAAGAAAACTATAGACAGCGTAATTTTTCTTTGGCACACATGGGGTTGTTATGAGTTGGATTCCATTCTGTGGCAACAAGTAGCTTGGTAAGAAACAAAAGGTGTTTTTGTTTAAGTTACAAGGCAATATTGATGGTAAGATACTGTATCAGTCTGGGTAACCTAGAGAAACAAACCCAGGGGTTTGTTTAGGGGTGAGCCCCGATGGTGCAGTGGTTGTGCATGGGCTGTGGCCCACTGGGCTGGTAGTTCAAATCCAGCAGCAGCTTTCCAGGAGCAAGGCTAGGCCTCCAACTACCACCAGAGGGCAGTGATGCCCTCCCCCCAAAAATAAGAAAGAAGTTTTTGTTCAAGACCAATTAAATATTGAGAAAAATTCTCAGCCCACTCCAGATCAAACCCTTAAGTCCAATATTAGACCATCTTTCTGATACCAATCTATACAGTCCTCTTCAGACTCACAAAATACATGCAATGAAGTGGAATGCAGGAGGATCACAGGCCAATGGATTGGGAGTCTTGTAGATCCAGTGGTGTTGTGAGCATCTCAGCACTGGCAGGGGTCTCCACGTGACTTCTCCGACTCCAGAGGTCTGTTTGCATCAATCAGGGTAGATCCATGTGACTTCACTACCTCCCAGGGAATAATGCCATGTGCCTTGTCTGTATAGCATCTCCAAGAGAGTGAGCAGAGAGAGAGTGTGTGTGTCTTTTGCCTTCAAGGAGGAAATACAGGAGTTCCCAGAATTCTCAGGAGAAGACCAGTCACACAAAGACTTCATTGGTTATATCTTGACTGACAGGCCAGACTCCACCCCTTCATTTGTAATCCTTTCAAATTGACACCAGATTATGTAACTACCACAGATACCTTGTGTTAGTCCAGGTAGACTAGAGGAACAAATTCAAGGACTCGCATATAGATATAAGAAAAAGGGTTTTATACAAAAGGAATGGGACATTGAGCCCAGTCCAGGTCAACGTCATAAGTCTGATATTAACCCATATGCCCAAAATCAGTCTATAAAGTCTTCTTTCGACTCATGAAGTCACAGGTCAGTGGGTGTAGAATCCTGGTGCTGGCAGGGGTCTCCCCATGGCACCTCGCCTCCAGGACTCAGGGTCCATCAACAGCAGAAGCAACTCATCGCTGGCAGAGGTTTCCATGTGGCCGCCCCAGCTTCAGAGGTCTGGCTCCATCAGGGCAAAGCTCTGTGGTCTCTTCGCCGCTCCTCCAGCTTCTCAGACCTTGCCAGCTTGTCTGTGATTAATCATCTCTGAGACTAACTCCCAACAACTGGGGAAGATAGCTTCTCATCTTTATGAGGGAAATATTGCGAGATTTCCCAAAAGTCTCAGGAGAAAGCCATGCCCACATAGACACCTCATTGGCTACTCAATGGCTACCTCCAGATTAACAGCCTAGACTCCACCCCTACATTTCAATCATAAAATTAACATAAGCACATGACTGCCACATACATACTTATTTCATAGCTGTTGATATGTAAAGTGATGCCTCTTAGAATTGGGAAGAATTTCCCACACAAATATATATTCTTACAGTTATAATTATAGACCTCTATTTTCTATTCAAACTATAAACTATAAACATTTCCCATATTTCTATATTTACTTAAGAGTTACCTTATTAATGACTACATGACTTTCCATCATTTTGATTTACAATGATTTAATAAATCCTGTCGCTTTTTACACTTAGGGTGTTTCTAGTTTTTTTGGACAATAAATATCTTATGCACGTAGATTCTACTACTGTTGAATCATTTATTTGTACTCATTTACCAAGAAAATGAGATTTTTGATCAAGCTCCTGAAAATCTGTATGAATCCTGCACTTGCCCCATTATATTTCAGAAAGGTTTTACCTATTTCCAATGTCATGAGCTGTACATGCACAGCTCACTCTAACAAGGAACCACTCTTTTGGTGAATATTGGAGTGTTACTTTTTAAATGTAGTTTTAAAAAGTCTTTTTTCTAAAATTGCTTCCTGATTGTGGCTTTAAAGTACATTTATTTGAACTATCAAGAGTGAATATTTTTTCTTTTACTTGTTTTTTGAATTTAACCTTTTTAATCAACCACTGGCATGAAACTTTCTACTTAGCTTCTTCTGTTGCTATTCTGCTACTTCTTTGGTATCTCTTCTAGAAAGAGTGGCCTGTCGGACAAGAGCACATAGGCAGTTAGTGGCAGAGTTAAGTGACCATCCATGTAGTCAGGTTCTCGAGCTATTATTTAAGAACTTTGATAGAGTAGTGGTTACCAGTTGGTTCTAACGCAAGGTCAGCGGTCCCAAAACACCAGCTAATTCTTAGGAGAATGTGAAGTTTTCTAGTCTGGTAAAGGTTTAGAGTTTTGGAAACTGATAGAAGTCTTACTCTGTCCTATAGGCATGATGTGGAATTGACTCAATGCCAGGGAGTTTGGAGTTTGAGAAGGTACAGTGTGTGAGGTCAGGTTGACTTGAAAAACAAATCTAGGGACACTCATATTTGTGTGGTAAAGAGCTTGATATCAAGAAGTTTTAAATATCAGGAAAATATCCCAGGCCAGCCCAGCTCAAGACCCTAAGTCTGATACTTGTCCTGAAGTCCCTTTTCAGATTCATGCAGTCACAAGCAGCGATGCAGGATGCTGGGGGATCACAGGCAGGGTTGCCTGGTTCCGGAGTGGGGGAGTGGTGGTGGTGGCTGTATCCCAGGGCTTGTTCAGGTCTCAGCCTGGCTGGCCAGCATGCAGGTGAAGGCAGAGAAAGGGGCAGACTCCCACCACCCTCCTGAGAAGACCTTGCCACAAGGAGGCACCATCAGGCTCCTGATTGACAGACTAGACTCTACTTATGCACTTTTATATTTTCAGGGTGACATGAAATTATGTAACTATTCTATACAGTTACTTAAATGGAGAGTTTGAGGAGAAATCACTTGAGGATGATTAATATAGGGCCTTGACACAGTTGACACAAAACCCAAACAACCTTGGGTCATGCTCTTGTCTGACAGGCCATTCTCTCTGGAAGAGATACCAGATAAGTAGCAGAATAGCAACAGAAGAAGCTAAGTAGAAAGTTTCATGCCACTCTATATGTGACGTCTGTTGTTGTGCGGTGCGGTTGTGTCCGGTCCAACTCTCAGTGATCTAATCCACAACAAGATGCAACCCTGCTCAACCCTGCATCAGCCTCACACGTATTCTTATATTTGAGTCCATGAGAGCTGCTACACCTGGAGCCCTCCTCTTTTTTGCTGTCCCTCTTCTTAATCAATCATAAGGTCCTCCTCCCGAGACTGGTCTCTCCTGACATGTCCAAAGTATGGGAGATGAAGTCTGGCCATCCTTGCCTCTAAGGGGCCTTCTGACTGTACCACTTCCAAGATGGATTTATTCATTCTTTTGGCAATCTATGGCATGTTGATATTCTTCGCTAGCACCATAATTCTAATGCATCTACAACTCTTCAGTTTTCTTTATTCTACGCCTAACACTGAGGTCTCGCAAGTTTAGCAAAAGGAATGTGTCATTCCCTTTAAAATACTTTATGGATTACAAGATTTGAAATCATATTTTTAAAAAATTAGAATGATACTCTATACTCATACACATCCATATAATTATTTAGTGCTAAAACTGAAAAAAAACCCCTTAGATGTAATTTTCTCTTATCTTTGTTTCTCTCTTGCACACTTCTTTGTGAGTAGAATGAAATTAAACCCCAAAATAGAAATGCATTTGTTAGCGCCTGGTACCATTGTTCTGAAAGGAGAAAAAAATTTTTTCCAGGCTGGCAAACCTTCTGTGTACTGAGTATTAGACAATTGAATTTGCATGTTAAAAAAAGTGTGCTCTGCTTTTTATAATTAAAGATAAGATTAACCTATGTGTTAAAATTTCCTCCAACAACAACTTGAAACATTTTCATGTTAATTTTACTGAAAACAGGGTGAGTGTAATGAGTAATTATTTTCTGCTGACATCTTCTCCTGTTAGATTGAATGTGCATTTGGGGACTGGGCTGTCAGTTTTGATTTCAAACTAGTTTTCATGTCAAGTTGGTGCACTGAGATTATTTTTCCATTATTGTTTAATATGTGCTTTTTTATGAGAGTAGAAGTAATTTGGGGCTGGCCTGTCCATCATTTTCTCATATTTTGGACACACATATGAGAAAGAGGGAAGAAAAGTCTTAGCCATCTCTCTCAAACCATGTAACTTATTTACATATATAAAAACTAGGACTTGGGAACTTTGTTGAACTGACTATGGTTCAAGTTAAATAATTAAATGAAAATCTATATAGTGCTAATGTCACAGGCAAAAAGTCATTTTGTTTGTTTATACAAATGAATTAGCTCATTTATTTTTAACGTTCCTCTGAATTGCTTTTACTGACTGGCATTTATCGAGGTAGCTCAAAGTAGAATGTTGGCAGATCTGATCTTTGCTTACACTTCTTAAAAATTTGGCTCTGGGAGCATATGAGGAAACGCTGACTAGCCCAGTTATTGGTTAATAAAGGGAATTTTATTTTCATCTTACATACAGATGCCTAAATAACAATGCCTACAATTCATGAATCCTTCTACAAATGTTCACCATGTGATTGCAGTAAGTAATCACAATGTTAGGTGCAGAAGGGTTATACGAAGATGAATAATCTCAGGTCTACGCATTTTAGAGAGCAACAATTCAAAAGCCTGTGAAAGTATGATTGGCCATTTTTTGATAAAATTTTGGGAGACAACTAATTCTTTTGATCACCTCCTCTCAAATGGACCAAGTTGCTCTCCGGCTTCTACTGGTGGCCCTTTACAATATGGTATCCATGCTGTGGTGGTCAGAATGAAATGCTCAATCAGTCACTACTGTCTTCTGTGTAAAATCATTTAAGGTTTCCCATCACAGTTGGATATGCAATAAACCACCATGGAGGTGGAAATATCCCATCTTCTCTATTGCCACACAGCAGGAATCAGATGTGCCTTCATCCTGCACATTTGTTATCTCTTCAGACACCAACAGTTCTACCCTCGCCACTCTACATCCATGCTGAGTCCAACCCATTCACTGCGACGGCCACACAGAACTCACAGACAGTATTCACGGTTAAGGGGTTTTAGGAGGAAAAGCAACAGGGTGCCACAAATAAGGATCAGCAGACAGTACAGAAGGGGTCATTCATCTTCTCAGCCAGCAGGCAAGCCTCTCAGCCATGTGACAGCCGAGTCTCTCTACAACATTGTCTCCCAGTCACATGGCTCTTTGGTCTTTGCCTCCATCGGCAGGAAACCAGTCCACCTACCACTCTGCTGCACAGCTCCATAGTCTTGAACAAGATGAGGAGAAAGTCCCCTGTTGTCTCAGCACTGCTTCTCTGAGTCTTTATGCTGGTCTCGGTGGCTTCTGCCACTTAGATAGTGATCTTGAATGTGCTCTTTCAGGAGATCTCTCTCTACTGCTTCAGAGATGCTTACAGCCTATGGGATGGTAATGAAAACTGGCTAGTCCCATTGGTTAGTGTTACACATGTCCTGTTTGCATAGCTCCACTCACCTATTTGATGAGAGTTACAGAGACTTGGGTAGTGGAGCCATATTATGTGGTCGTCTATAGGCAAATGAATACTATTTGGTCTTCACAGTGAGTTAAGCAATACAGATCCTTACTGTTGCTTGTATAGATGTAGAAAATGTGTCACCCCCAGCCTTCAGCTGTCTAGACTAGATTTTCTCCCTTATGTAGGACTGGAATAAGCAATTCTTTTACTGGGATATTATGTTGTCTTCAGGAGAAATAAAGCCTTGTGGGACTCCTTTACAAAAGGAAAAATTCTCCACCACATAATGAAATTCCAAATAAATTCCCATGGTAATATTAGCCCCACTTGATTATTATTTTTACTATTCTTTCTGCCCTTTCTCAGTTATTCTTCAAACACAACAGACTTTTTTGGTATCTTCTTATTTATTGTACTTTGATGAAGACCCAAACTCCCCACTAGGTCCCCCTTTGTTTGAGTCTGCTCAAATGTAATCTGCTTAGAAAGCTTTCTGTATCTTTTAAGAGCTGTAGCTAAATAAAAAGGCATATTGCATTGGGCTAATCAGTTGTCAGAGACTCCTTTAAAGTATTAAGAAACAAACACACCTTCTCAAAGACTAAAACATGTCTTCATTAATGTCCAGCCATGTTATTTTCCATGGCCTCATATGCATGAGAAAGCTGCACCATGAGTAAGGAAGACCAAAGGAGAATGAGTGTCTTTGGGCCATGGTGTTGGCCAAGAATATTAACTACACAATGGAATAGATGAAGAATATTGGATATGTCAGAAGAACAAACAGATCTGTTTTGGAAGAAGTATAGTCAGAGTGCTCCCTAGAAGACAAAATGGTGAGGCTTGGTCTCATGTACCTTGGACATGTTGTTAAAAGGGACAAGTCTCTGGAGAAGAACTTGACACTCAGTAAAGCAGATGTCAGCAAGAAGCGAAGAAGAACTGAAAAGACATGGACTGATGATGTGGCTGCACCAATGGATTCAAATGTAGCCAATATTGTGAGGCTGCCAAGGGACATTCATTCATTTCCTTGTGCATAAGGTTTCTCTGAGTCAAACCCTCACAGAGAGCACTGTCCTAAATATCTAAACAGCATATTTGGATAGCAGCCCTTCCACTCCCTTCCACTACTTTCTTTCTACTTAACTTAATTCTGTTTTCACTGGAGCATATATTTACTCCTGGAACTGTAGAATATATTATTAGCATAATTGACTCCTTTCTTATTTTTCCTTCTCTTTATAAGAAAATAAACTCATTTGATAAGGATCTAGTTTATATCTGCAGTGTCAAGAAAACTGGTGCCTGCCAATATAGGTACTTAAGTATTTCTAAGGGAGAACAAATTAATTCTTAAAAAAATCTTCAAAACATTATTGGTCTCTGAGTGGCATAAGCCATTTGTCACTAATCTACTAACCTAAAGAAAGGATGGAGATATCAAGAATTTCATTTTGCTTGGATCTACAAATCAATGGCCATGGCAGCAATAGTCAAGAAATGACATAGTGTTGGGCAAATCTGCTTCACCAGATCTCTTCAACTGGCTTTATGGGATGCATTGCTTTGAAGCATTTTGACTGGGCACATTTTGATTTCCTCAATGAAAAGTACAGAACCCATTTGCATTTATTTTCTACCATTTATGCTAACTCTTGTCGACTCAATGAGGCAACTATTCCAAATTAATTTTCTTCCAAGTCTTCTAAGCTCAAAAATCTCTGTGTGGCATAACTATCTCTACCAATATACATCAATTAGACATGAACGCAAATTGAGCATTAGTCTCAATAAGTCGGTTTTATTGATGTAAGCATTACGTAAGTAATAAAGATAAAGAATAAAATGTTCTTAGAAAGTAAACATTAAATGTAAAGGCAAATACTACTTTGGAGATTGTCTTAGTGATGCACTCAAGTGACCCTTAAGATATGTCCAACCCAGTATCTCAAATGTATAATGTTAAATATTATAAATTTTACATAAATACATAGTATCACATAGTTTCATGTAGAAGTGAACAGTATATAATTATGTTGTTATTAAGTAAAATAAGTTGATTTTTAAAGAAACTATATGGTTTATTTCACTTGTCAATCTGACACGTGTCTGTTGAGATAGGTATGGGAGAAATTTCCATTCACTTCATAGTGTTGAAAAGCAAGGATGTCACTTTAAGCACGGAGGTGTGTTTTACACACGCCATGGTTTTTCTTATCACTTTCGATGTATGTGAATACTGATGGAATTGCTGCTTTGGAATAAGGAATACTGATGAATTACTGCATTGGAATTACAATATTGGGAAAAATATTGAAAGTGCCATGAACCACCAGAAGAACAAATATCTTGCAGGTCCAGCAAGAATACTCCTTAGAATTAAAGGTGATGACATTTCATCTTCTGTATTTTGGACACGTTTCAGGAGAGAACAGTCCCTAGAAATAACATCATGCTTGGTAGACCAGAGGTCAGGTGAAAAGAGGAAGTCCCTCAAGGAGCTGGACTATGGGTGGTATCTATAAAAATGAGCTCAAATATCACAATCTTAAGGATGACATGGGACTGGACAGGACTTTCTTGTGTTGTACTTGTATATAGGTAGCTTGTATATAGGGTGGTTTTTATAGAGAGTGACTGTAAGTATATGTGACTCAAGAGCATCTAACAACAATATTAACCAAAGGCTGGTAGCTTGGAAGTTTCCAGTGGAAGAGAGATTTGAAAATCTGCTTCTATAAGATCACAGCCAAGAAAACCTTGTGAATAGTTAAACTGTCACACACTGGGGTTAGGAAGAGTCAGAATCAACTTAACAGCGATGGGTTTTGTTTTAATTTGTCAATATATTTCATTAATCAATATTAATCTTGTGTTAGTTTGGCTTTCCTAATAAATTCCTTCCATCCAGGCTAATTTTTAAAGGAAATGTTCCTGGCTGACCGTATTTAGAACATCCCTAACTAAAGTCCATCTGTGGGAAATTTTTTTATTGTTTTTATTATTGTTATTCATCATTCTGTGTCTTGCCTTTCATTTAAGTGATTTTAAAGATGACTTATAGCAAAACATAGATTCACCCCCGCTTATTGAGCACTTCATTGAATAGACTGAGACTCCCCAGGTTTCCCTACAGAGGTGAAAGAAATAAGGTCAAGGTACCAGGAGATGTTGCAGTCTTAGAAAATTTTGTAAATAGCATTGGAAACATAAGTTAGTTATACAACATCATAATCCATGATATTCCATGTACCTTTTCAGAAGAAGCAGGGGTTACCAGAAGGCATAGATAATGTCGCTGGCCCCTTCCTTTTCTTTAATTAAATGATACAGTTCTTTTGTCAGCTAATACCTTCGAAAAGGAGGCCCGATTGGGTTAACCCATTGGATTTATTCTGTTACAGTATATATAAGTGAAACCGTGAGTAAATTTAGCTCCCTGTGAACAACTCAGATTCTTCTTAGGAAGAATAGACATCACATACACCAACTGAACTGTATCATGCGGTTGGTTGAGTTCTAGAGCTGTGAGCTGGCTAAGAGGTGAGCATGGCTTCCCAGCGTGGAGTTCAGTCACCTTGGTCCAGGTAGGGAGTTCTGGCCTTCTATCACCACCATCACGACCATCTTAACAAACTCGATTGAGAAGCTATTATTATTTTTCTTTCAAGCCATTTTGTTAGGAGCGAATGCAGACATACCATTCCATAGTTCAATTATACCTAGCAGTGCTGTATCATCGCTACCACAGTTTCAAAACACTTTTTTCCTTCTTATACCCCTTGATAATGGCTCTCCACAACTTCTCCCACTTCCTTTGCTGTACCTCCAAGAAACTATTATTCCAGTTGTCTGCAGCTTTATCTGTCCTGAGTTTCATTTACCAAAAACATGGAAAAATACAGAAAGCAAAGTCAAGAAGGCTACCAAGAGTGACAAAATACAATAGAGGTAATGTTGTATTTTAAAATTAAAAAACTATGAAAAACAAAATATTAAAATGAAAACCCAGACCATATTAAAAACCAGATCAAATACGAACTGTTTAAGGAAGGTCAGATGGCAAGGTTTAGGCCATTCAAGTCAGGGTTACCATTTTACTCTACTAGAATCACCTTTACAATGCTGTTTGTCTGACCACCAGGCTATTACTACCCCTCATTTATGATTCATGGGAAAATACTGGGGACTTATTCCTTGCCTTGCAAATGTGTTTTGGACTTCCATTATCAATGATAACCTCTTGTACACCATAATCTCACAATTTAAACTCTGATACCATTTCTTTCTTTGGATTTGGATTTTATAGTTTACATACTTTCTTAATATAGGACACAGCTTATAATGGTATCATTTTTAGAGATGAGAAAACAAAGA
This sequence comes from Nesogale talazaci, assembly GCA_004026705.1. Classification (NCBI taxonomy): domain Eukaryota; kingdom Metazoa; phylum Chordata; class Mammalia; order Afrosoricida; family Tenrecidae; genus Nesogale; species Nesogale talazaci. Next base: position 12,037 of record PVJH01026621.1, read on the forward strand.
TGATTAAAAGTAGAATAGCTTATCCTATCACAAAAAGGATGGTAAGACTTTATGTCATTTACTTTGGACAAGTCATCAGGAAAGACCAATCACTGGGAAGGAATATCAGTGAGCCTAAAGGGAAGGATCAGAGAAAATGAGAGAAATTCTCCAGAAGACGGGTTGACCCAATAGCCACTAACATGGGCTCGACTCTACAAGCACTTGAGCTTGATGAGGGTCTTGGCAATGTTTCTTCTGTTGCATATAACGTGGCCCTGGGGTGGAGTTGACTTGATGGCACCTACAGACAATAGGTCACACCACAGCTAAAGGACAGAGCTTGGGCTTCAACACAGATAATTTGCTTCCAGCTATGAGGCTATGTTGCCTCCCATTTCCAATGCATGACATACACAAAGACATATTCATAACTGTACTTTATGAGCTTAAAAACGTTTTTTGTCTCTGGCAACTGTTTATCTCTCTCTTTATAAGGTACAAAACTGTGATAAATGCAAATATCATACCACAAACTTGTTTGGTCCCAAAATATTTTAAAATTCTCAAGACACTATTTGAAGAAATGAGACTAAGGATTTTTCAGAGTCAATATCATCAGTAAGGGTCAGTGAAGTGAAAGAAGGACACAGTTTTGTCCTGAGAAACTGTTGCCTCTTCTTGCTAACAAAAAGTCTAAAATAAACACTGTTTAGTCAAAGATAGCATTTTACCTTCAAAATCAATTGCTTCCAAAAAGTGACTTGATAGTTTTCATGGATTGTGGCAATTTGGCTGCCACATGACATTCAGTGGTTTGACAGTTATCTATTGATATAGTTTGACATCTAAATGATTATGTAATCCTCCACAATGTGGTGTGATCTGATATGATTAACTAATTAGGTGTAAAGAGATTAAGGTGGAATACAGCATCTGTACTTGAACCATAGCTCTGATTTCATGAAGTGAGCCTGTCTGTGGTGTGTAGCCTATCATCATTTATGTTACAGATAAACAGATCAGAGAAAACAGCAGAGAAGGAGGGATCTGACTAGCACCAAGTAAGAACTGGGAATGGAGCACATTATTTGAACCCTGAGTCCCTGTACTGAGAACTCACTAGACCCAAAAGAAAATTTATGCTAAGACATATGAGATCTTTCTGAGATGTTATATCTACATATACTGAAAGGAGACAAGAATATAACCCTAAATTGTGACACAGAGAAAGACTCTCTAGAGATCACATGCTGTGAATTAGAACTTTTAGCTTTTTAAACTGAAAGAGAATAAATTTCTGGCTGCTAAAACTATCCATTTTCAGTGTTCCTGCTAAAGCATAACTAAAGAACTAAGACAATAACCTTTGAATTAAAGATCCAATTCACAGAGATAAGCATTGACAGCATAATGTTAGATTTAGAGGAAGGTAAATGAGCCCTCAGAATCTATGGGATGCTAATCTCAGGACAAGATGGAAGTTGTAGGACTATAACAACAATACATCTCATCCACTACTCACACGGCATTCTCTTCAGCATTACGAAAAAGCCTTCCAAACATATTTTGGTGAATTCAGACCTGGAAACACTTGTAGGCTTCCACATATGGGTATCTAATCAGAAATGAAAGGAAACATTTTTTCCCTATTTACTTCTACTCCAAACCAAACTCACCACCAGTGAGCCAATTCCAATTCATGGCTATGCGATAAGACAGGGTAGGACGGTCCTGGTTGCTTTCTGAGATTGCATCTCTTTATGGGAGTAGAGAACCTCATCTTTTCCCAGTAGAACTGACGGTGGTTTGGAGCTTGCGCATAGCTGCTATGTTGCTAGAATCGTCTTTAGGAAGTAAAGAATGGAGAAAGAGACTAACTGGAATATAATTAGCTCAGTTTAAAGCATATTGATTCATCGTCTCTCTTAGGAGGTTTGATTTCAGAAAAGTATGTGGGAAATTAGGCTGGAGGTTTCTACCAGGGAGTAGTAGCGTTTGGCCCCCAGAGCCCTCAGTCATGGAATTGATTCTGACTGGTAGTAACCGACAGAGGATTTCTAGGCAGTAAAACTTCATGGGAACAGGGAGCCTTATCTTTCAACTGTCCTGACTACCAAGGGTCCTGACTCTCATGTATTTGATGTCTAAATAAAACCAGGGAGCCAATCACATTTTAGAACATAGGTTCCTATACTTATTTGATCTTCCCCATTTAAAAATATATTACTCAGCATCTCCCTGACAATTAACAATTTTGGGACTATAGCTCAAAATCCAGAAAAATGTGTAGGTACCTGCTTTTGTCACCTCCATGGGTCACTCTAATGTCCCACCCTCTCAAAGGGCAATAATCACCTACTTTAGAAAACACTGGGGTAGAATGATCAGCCATTGAAAGTAGGATTTGCTCAAGGGAAAAATCCAGTGGATTTAGGCAAAAGAGCAGGAAGGGAAACAGGAGCCGTAGGGACTTGGGTTAGTGTTGTTCCATTGTGAGGCTTGCAATCGATGATAAGAAACTAAATGAGTATCTTATGTTGGATGGAAAACTGATCGTCTCATGATTCGACTACTGAATTGTGTGACATGTGGATGAAGTGCCAATAAAACTGCTTAAAAGAAAGAATAGAAAACTGGAAGAAAAAGAGAAAACTCGTTTTCTCTATTAAGCTTCACCAATTCTTGAGCACAAGTACAAGAAGAAAAGAAAAGTTATTTGCAGGACTAAAAACTAATCATAGCAATTCGTCAGACTGCTGCCCTCCTGGAGATATTCTTCAATCATCTGCAGCAAAATACAAAATAGGGGAGAGTCATTTTTGTCGTGATCTTGAGTGACTTATAGGCTTTTTACCAATCAGAATGAAATTTCTCATTCAAAAGGGGAGAAAAATTGTGAATTTACATTTATAGCAAGTTTGGAGGTTGCACTGGTGCTGTTGGACCAGAAAGCAAATGGTTGAGAACCACAGCCTCAAGGTTTTTGATTCTAGCTTTGCATGCACATCACTTGGGATCCAAAAACAAGACAGAAAAACAGTGGACCGGGGAGTTCTGAAGCCTTTCCTTTATCACAGACCAGTGGTGTCACAATCTCCAGTGTGGATCTAGAACCTCAGTAATTTTGACCAGCTCCCCAGGCAATGGCTCATGTGTAGCCAGGGCTGCAAGGGCTGATCTACGTCCACCCCTTCCTGTTCCTTAAACAAATGGAGAATCTCATCTTTAGAAATGTGACCAGCCTAAGGCTACAATCAATGTACTTCAATTCAGAATATCACAACAGTGAGTTGAACACTGGCGGGGCTACAGAGATGAAGGGGCTACTTACAGGGCAAGTCTGTAATCCCCCCACTTGCCCTTCCCTCATAAGGTATCTGTTTATGTCATAAACCTGTAGGAGAGTCTATGGTCACAGATTAACTACATTACACAACTCATTTGTTATATGCGGGATCTTTGTTAGCTAGGTGTGAGGTAACCTTGGTGATCTCAACTCATAAAAATTTGTGCTTCTAGGAGGAGATGTAATGAACATGCCTACTGGTTATAAGGACTGATTTCTAGCTTCTAGTTACCTGGTCAAATCCTGACTTCTTGACTCACTAGCTTTTGACTGTGACCAAGTAATCTTACTTCTCTGTTCCTCACTTTATTTACATGTCATGGGGATGATGATAATAGTTTAGTCATGGGGTTATTATGAAAGTATTTGTGTGGCAGTCACCTAATATGGTGTCAATTCGAGGATTAAGAATGTAGGGGTGGAGTCCAGCCTGCCAATCTGGAGATAGCCAATGACACCTCTGTGTGGGCATCGCCTTCTCCTGAGAATTCTGGGCAATGTGGTCCTTCCTTCTGAGAGGTGAAGATACCATCTCTCTCTACGCACACTCCCTTGGAGACTCTCTACTGGCAAGGATGACCTTCTGCAAGGCTTCCTTGAGGAGCGGCCACACGGAGCTACCCTACTGCCCTGATCCGGACAAACCACATGGATGCAACCAGACCTCTGAAGTTGGAGGAGGCACATGGAGACCTCTGCCAACACTGGGATGTTTAGTGTCACTGGATCCAAAGATAGTCTACGCATCTGGCTTGCCATGTCTTGCATTCGGCATCACTGTATGTGTTTTGGGAGTCCAAAGAAGACTTTATAGACTGTTGTCAGACATATGGGCTAATATCAGACTTGGGGGCTTGGACTGGACTGGGTTGTGATGTTTTATCAATGTTCATTTCCCCTTGTACATAAACCTCTCCCTTATACACATATGTGTGTTTATGAATTTGTTTTTCTACTCTACCCAGACTAACACAATTTGTAAAATGCCTACGTAGCCAGAAAAAATAATGCACTATAAATGTCAGCTATTTTTACTAGTGTGTATTTGTTTTGCCATTCCTCCCTTCTGTAAGTTTCTGTTAAACTCTATATTGTCTCTAATACTAGGGATTGCAGCAGATTGCTAACCACTCTATATTCTCAACCTTCAACATGGATAAATATAAAGATGAATAGGAAAATAAGAGCCATGAGTTACTTTCATTCTTTTTGTTGAAAGTGGTAAATTAGCTGCTGCTGAAGGACCAGAGAGTTTAAATTGTTGTAGGTGGACCTGTGTAGGCTTTGGTGCAGAAGGGGAGCCTGCAGGGACACAATGGCAGGCGGGTCACATTCAGTAGCACTAAACTGGAACTGTTTTTCCTTACTTAAAAAAAATCTGGTAACAGACAATGTAAGAACCAAAATAGACACAAATAAAAATTGTCATCTTTGCTATTGTTCCCACACATGGCACAAGATATTAAGCACATTATTTATATTTTTGTAATTACAGAAGAAACTAGGTAAAAGGTTTAACAGGGATTGGGATATTTTGAACTGGATTTACTTGCTCATTTGCTGGATCTTTTTTTTTAAATGTCATGAAAAATAAACAATAAACACTCTTTCTTAATCTTAAAAGTTTCTCTCTAAGAATTAGTGAGTATGCCTCGGGCTAGGAGAACATAGACCGTGTTAGGTTTTGTATCAGCTTGGCGGGGTTGGGATTGTTAATAGTGGGGCAGTAAGACCTCCCCCGTCAGGTGCAGATCACATCCTGATCATCTCCTTGGGGGAGCAGTCTATTTCATGTGGGTTGTGGAGACCTGGCTTTCTCTCTCCTTCCTTCTGTCGTCCTGGCTCCTGAATCTGGTTCCTTGGGACTTAGGCTGGCAGCCCACCATTGTGGCCTGCTGACCCTGGAGTGGTTGGTGGCTTGTCATGCTGCCTCTGTGGGCCCACTTGACTCTCCTTCCATCAACAGGTAGCCTTCCTGTTTACTGCTCCATCCTCCCGCTTCCTAGTTTGACTTCCGACTTGCTGATTCCTTAGCACCAGCAATTGCACAAGTCAGGAATGGTGGCCCTCTTTGCCTCTGACCCAGGGACTTGAGCTGGCCTGGCCTACTGCTCTGTGGCTGTACGGGGTGTTCCTGACACACATTTTCTTATTAAAAAATATATAGGTGGGTCAAAGGTTTTGTTTCTTTAGAAAACTCAACTTGACACGCTGTCTTTTATAAGAATTGTTTTTTGTGTACTGGGTGCTTCTATTAGTCTCATGGCACTGAACAGCAACAAAAGTCTCATGAGGGTGACTTCCATAGACAGGTCTGATTCAACTGGGCTTGTTAAAGTCAAGACATGGTAGTTAGCTCACAAGTTTATCAAACTACTTTTTGGTAACTTTCATAGATTTTCTTGAAGGACACAGGGTGATCATAGGGACTTATTTTGAAGAGGTTTTAAGAAAGTGAAAAACTGCACTGATGAGAAAAAATTCAAGAAAATTGTGCTGAGGAACTATTTTCCATCAGAATGATGCACCTGCTTACTCTTTAAGGGTACAAGAACTGTCTTTTCTTTTGGGGGGTGGGGGTGTTGGTACAAGAGCTGTCTTATGAGCATTTCCTTGGAAAAGTTTTACCTCATATACTCTACAGTCCTCAACTTGTCCCCTCAAACTTCTTTTTGTTTCTCCAAATTCTACAGACATTTAAAGGGAACATAATTTGAGTTCCTCCAGCATTCCCAAACTGCTATTTTGATATTTATATCAAAAAGCAGAGAATCACTGGGGAAAAGGTTAGAGTGACTGAAATACTACCTTTAGACGTGTGTAGAACTAGGTGAAAACAATACTTTGTTTACATTTTAATATTTTGTTTAGTACTTCTTACTTAACCTTATACAAACTATTTCATGGGAAACTTATTTGCTCAACAACGTTTCACAGCAAGGGAGCACTGGTGGTGTGGTGGTTTATGAGTTGGGCTGCTAACTGCAAGGTGAGCAGTGTAAAACCATTGGTCACACTGTGGGAGAGAGATGGGGTTTTCTACTCTCATAAAGAGATATGGTAAAGCACTGGTGAAATTCAGAACTATCCTCAAGTCCCTTAATATTTCCTCCCCTTACTATTAGGGTTTATGCTTTACTTCATCCAGATTGTTAGACCTAGGTATGTTCATTTATATAACTTAGGAGTGTTTAATGCATGGAAGCCAAGACAGATGACCTTTCAGAAACAGTAATGGGAGTAATGATTCCCTGAGGGTACAGGAAGAGAGGGGTGGGGAAGAAGGGGAATGAGAAGCTGTTAGTGATGGCGATTGTGTAGCCCTACTGAAGGGAAACAAATAACAGATTTGTAGATGAATGGATATATTGGATGGGGTAAGCTATAGCTATATATATGTATATATAATCATTATAATAGAATAATAATATATAATAAGAACAATAAGAGTTCCTGGGGGTAAGGGTAGGGGAGGAAGAGGAAAAAGGGAAGGGGATATAAAAGAGTTCAAGAAAAAAGTTTTGAAACTGATTTCAAATTGTACATAATTGTACAATTATGTTTGATTCATTTGAATTATGGAATGTTAAGACATCTGTAAGAGCTCCTAATAAAATGATTAAAAAAAAGAGTTACAGTCTTCAAAAATCTTGTGGGCATTTCTACCCTAGCTACAGGTTTCTTCCGATCAGCACTGACTCCAAGGCAGTGAGTTAGTTAGTTAACCTTGCACCCAAACCACAGTATATTAAAGAATTTCAAATTTCAAGTGGGAAGAGCACTGTGTGCCAACAAGGATGGGGCCTTTTCAATAAGGAGACCCTGTGTGCCTGCATAGAGTATATGCTTATGAAGCTGGACCTGCCCTTGGGCAACATACAGACACTGTTGCAATTAAAGCAGCGATTAATACGAGATTGAAAATTGAGAAAAGACAGAATGAGTCTCATTTTAGGTGGTGCATAGAGACAGAAAACAGAAAGAACAGATGGGAGAGAGCTTTATCATATTTTTCCGAACTATCTCTCCCGGACCCCACCCACCACCCTCAACTCATCCACGGTGACTTTGCAATTGAAATGTCAATTTGGAGAATCGTAGCACCTTACCGGGGAGCTCTGGTGTGTGATGGTCCCACGTGGGGCTTCCTTGGTCACACCTGCACTTTGAAACCATTAGCAGCTCCTCAGAAGAACCACGAGGCTTTTTGCTCCCATAAACAGTTTCAGAAGCTCACTCCAGATTGCGGTGAGTTGCCATCGACTCGATGGTAGTGGAAAAAATTTACCGCCCATCCTCACATTGCCCAGGTGAGCCAAAGTCTGTCCCACCTACTCGCCAATGCCTCCATCCCCCCCGCCCCCCCTCATTCTCCTGAACAAAACCATTCCTAGATGGGGTGGCTCTTCCACTACGCTCATGAGAAGTGCCCAGGAAAGAGGACTTGGCAAGTTAGGCACGGGCATCTTTCAAGGTATCTCTACTCCCTGAGGACTTCGAGCTAGAGCCAGGATCCAAAGAAATACTCCTTCCAAATTTACTAGATATCTGAAAAACAGGAGCTCTAAGTAAGAGAGACAACTAAAGATCTATGTTTTTTCCAGGATGCGGAGCTGATGAAATATACATGAATTTAAATCGACCTAATCAATATTCCCAGAGAGATTGGGAACACTTTTGAAATCACACAGCAAGAACTAATTGAAAACTTAGGGTGTGAAAATATAAAGTTTGGGGTTAAAAGCAGCAGCGACAACAGAACTAGAAGGATTATTTAAATTGAAAGATGGATATATCTGAAGTACAAATTAATGAACTAAAAGTTTGGGTTGCAAAAATTACCTGTAAAACAACAGGAAGAGGTGGAACATTAAAAAAAGGGGGGGGGAGCCAAGAAATTCAGAAATAAAAGTGTCCAAACAATAACATAGTAGCCCAGAAGGTGAGAAAGGAGCAATCAGAGAGGAGGAAATAATGAACAAGAATTTCTCAAGATTAAAGAAAGGTGTAAGAGCACAGGATTAAAGACTAACAAAGTGCTGAATAGTATGCTATTCAGCTAAATAGTATACTAAGGAAGCTAAAAATCAATATCCAAGTACATCTAAAACTTAAGAGCATAAAGCAAGGAAAAAAAATTTAATGCTTCCAGCGTCAAAAAAGAAAAAAAAAAGACTTTGTTACAATTTCTGGCAGGCTTCTCAAAAGCATCACTGTATAATATCTTCAAAGTGTCAAAGGGAAAGAACCCTGAACTTAGCATTTTGTATTCAGTAGCCTATCATTTTAATAAAGAAATTCTCAGCTCTACAAAGTCTTAGAAAGTTTATTATTCAAAGAATAATAAGATTCAAAGAATCTTTTTGCAAAGATCTTGGGAGCAGTACTCTGCCAAAACAAAAGATCAATATGGAGTGAAAAATGGATATGAGCAGTAAGTTTACAAGAACTAAATCAAGCTTATATATAGAAGTAATGGATTTTAAAGCATATCATATTAATAATTAAGAACTAAATGTAGATGATGCCAACAAAATGAAGGCAAAGAGGATGTGAGAAAAATTGTAGTCAAGTTTTTGTCTTGATTGGAAAGCATGGATATGATAAATGCCAATAAGGAAAATTAAACGTAAAGTGGCTCTTATTCATCTAGTTTAGCTTCTCCAATTATTTGCTCCACACACAGATGGAATAAATATGAGGGGAAGATACAACTTTGATGCACACCTTTTCTGATTTTAGACGACTCAGTATTCTTTTGTTCTTATTTTTTCCAAACTGTTTTATTGGGAGTTCATACAAATATATCATTCCAAAGTACACTCATATTAAGCAGTATTGTACCACTGCTATCCCCATCATTCTCAAAGCATTCTTTTACTTCCTGAACTCCTTGACTCTGGTTTTTCTTGAAAGACTGTCTCTTAGTCTGTGTCCAGGTTCTGAATGAGTACAATTAAAGTTCTGGAACTCCCACATCTTACAACGTTATCCAGAATTACTTATGATTCATAGCAAATATTCCATAAATGGTAGCTTTTCAGCCAGGAAGAAGTCCTGGCTTGACTATTAACTGAACTGAAGTGGTGGTTTGAATGCATCAGCTGTTCCCCATAGGGAGAAAATGTGGTCATTTGCTTTTATAAAGATTGACAGCAAAAAAAAAAAAAAAAGATTGACAGCTTTGGAAACCCTTTTTGGAAGTTCTGCTTTGTCCTGCAGGGTTCCTCGGAGTTGGAAGGGATTTCATAGATACATGTCGTCCAACCGGGGCTCAGTTAGCCTTGTCCTTTGGTTGGTACCAAGGGGACTGAGATGATCGCTAAGGTCTTTCCTCCATGACGTACTTATTCCTCACCTACAATTGCCCCTCAGTTCTCACATGGGGCTACAAGTGTCACCACCCATAGTGTTATTGTGATGGAAAAATAAATTTATATATACAAAGTGCTTAGCATCTAGCAAATGCATTCAATGACAATTATGAGAATTATTTTTGTGCTCAGCTGTAGACGAATGCTTCACAACATACCATCTGTTCCTGGGAAAAGTCCCTCAAAGAGGTTACAGTACAGATGTTACAAATCCCAACACCTGTAAGGCATGACGACAGTGGCCCTCTCTGAAACACACTTACTGAAGTCTTTGTGACAAGGAAGTCATACATTCAAGAAACAATTGCTGCCTCTCCATCATTCAAAAAGAATCTTCGGTCTTGGACCCTGACACATTCTTCATAGGACAGAAGAATAACACCTTTGAGAAAGAGGGCATTAGTTCTACTTCTCAGAAGAAGGTGCCTTGTCGAAGAGTAGCAGTCATGTACCTTGGTCAATCTGTTATGCCATTGCAAATTTCCAAAACACCTGCCCTACGTAGCACAGAAAAACATAACTGGGATTCTCCAGCACTCCTTAGCTAGCTGAAGTTATGTTGTCTATGATATTTGCATGCTGCTGTCTATGAATTAAAATTGTTCAATTGATTTGTAGTTATCATGCATGACAGGGTAAGATACTGTCATATTGTCCTAATCGGTTAATCTAAATAAAATAAATGTCTAAACGTGTTCATTTCCCATTTTCCTTAAATAATAACAATTCACATAAATCATTTAAACTTCTTAATATTATTCTGAGATTAGGGCAGGTATTAGTTCTACTCTTCAATGGAGAGAGGTGCCTTGTCCAAGATCGCACAATACACAAGAAGAGTAGAGGTCACGCTCTTTGGTGGATCTGGAAACCATCTATTTTGCCACATGAGGAAAGGTAGCTCCCATGTCACTTTTCATGCAAGATTTATTAAATTGCCACATAGAGCTATGCATATTCTAGCAGAAGATACTAATGATGATTCCAAAGAAACATTCTCCTGTTGCCTTCAGGCAGTAATAGACCAGAACCAATGTCTTACATAAACCTCCCAAGAAGTTACGGAGAGAGTCAAGAGTCACTAGAAGTGAAACTGCACATTGATTTTGGCACATTACTAAAGAACTGCTTTATGGAAACCATGCTGAATAATAAAAGGGCAACAGTGTACATGTATTTGACTAGGAGTAACTTTATGAAAATATTGAAAACAAAAGGAAACCGTGTATGAGGATAATGGAGAGGACATAAAGTCCAGGCAGTCACGTCTGCACTTAGTGCTTCGAAGGTAAAGTGTGTAACTCAACAGCCAGGAAGGCAACTTGTTAAGGAGTAGGCAAGATTAGAAGGCAGAGGTCCTTCCACAGAAAAGCAAAACAAAAGCAAAGGGAAAACACATACTCAAAAAGCAAAGGGAAAAACCTCAAGCGACCTGTGTGTCAGAGGAGCATGGTTGGTCCTTAGAGCTTTCAAAGTAGATTGCCAGGACTTTCTTTTGAGGCATTTCTGGGAGGGCTCAAATCTCTAAACCTTCAGTTAGCAGCCGAGCTGAGCATGTGAACTGCTTGTACCTCCCAGACATTTGGAAAAAGATTTTGATTAAAGTAGCCAAGAAGTGAGTAGTACTAGAAGTCTGTGACTGATGCGTCACAATTAGCTTACATCTCTTAACTCACTGTTGTCTACAGAGCCGATGAGACATTTTAAATTATGGGTGCCATTTAGTAGATAAGGAAACTGAGTCAAAGATATTATACCACTTTACAAAGTAACACGTGTTGGGCCTGAGCCCCGGTCGCATAATGGTTGTGCGCAGGACTGCAGCCCACTGGGATGGAGGTTCAATTCCAGCAGCGGCTCCGCAGGAGCAAAGGCTGGGCCTCCCACCAGAGGGCAGTGATGCCCCCCCCCCAAACAACAACAACAACAACAACAGCAACAACAACAACAAAAAGTAACACGCGTTGGAAAGGAAAGTGTTAGGATTTGCATCCAGGTCTGATTCTGGGGCTGTACATGGGGAATCTTCAAAATCAGAGCAGGCAGCCCCAGAGCCCTGTAGATGACAAGTATGATGTGTGCTTCCAGCTATGGAATGTTGATGGTCTGGGGAGCATGACTGCTCAGTGGATGATATTTATATGACCTGAGATGTAGTGCATAATGGTGTTTTCTTTTTACTTCCCAGTAGTGTTATCATGTATCTCTCTTTGTTCAAGACAACTCTAGTGTATGCTTGTCCTTGGGATATAATCAATAACACAAGGTACCCATGTTTCTAAGGAATTTGTGAAGCATTCTTGAAGAGTTTTAACAAATGCCCCAATTAGAAAGATAAAGACACTTTATGGGGACTGTCAAATGGCTAATCCCACACCCATGCAAAACCCACTTGAAAGGCAAAGTGCTAGGCTAGTTATTTCTTACACACACACACACACACACACACACACACACACACACACACACACTGGACACCACACTCTAGTCTAGTAGAAAACTGTGAAAGCAACCATCTCAAGACTAGGGGAAAATAGAAAACAAAACAAAAACACAGAAACCAAATAAAAAAAAACAGTAGAAGACTCAAACCAGACAGTATAATTACCTTGTGTAGAAAGTGCTCCCTAGGGCACTTTCCTTGACTTTGCCCAAAGCAAAGATGTGATAAAAGACTGATTTCCTTAGAGAATACCGAAGGTGAATTCAAACATTGGGGTCATTTTACTACCCATCCAGATACAGAGTAAATATTAGGGATTAAGGATGTGGGTTGGAGTTAATTAATTAGTAATATATAAGAGTAGTAAACCTGAATCCATTTTCCCTATAGCATTTAACCCTCAGAAGGAGTTCACACATGGGACTGGTCATCAAGGCATGAAGACAGAGCACCACTATATTAACGATGACATTGCCTCTGTTTTTGCCAGTCGTCTGTTTTGTTTGTTTGTTTTGCTTTTCTGAAATACGGGCTGTCACTATCAGTCTCAGAGTTAAAATTATTACAGATATAGGAGTGAAGATTCGGAGTCCTCTTCCGCATCAGCATCTCAGTGGCCCAGCCTTTTGTTGGGTCAGTGCCCTAGATACCAGACCAGAAATGGCAACATGCCACAAACTTCCTTAGACACCTTAACACAGTGAGTAGAGCCACATTTCTCCACAGGCCCACAAAATGTGGCTTACTTAGAGTTTGCAAGATGTTGAGCTACTAAGGGTGTCCAGAAGCTTTTGGGGTGATCTATTCTCTTTGGCACAGAAATCAGCCCTGAGTTCTGGCAGTCAGAGCAGGAAACTTGTGTCCCTGAGAAGTCCTGGAGGAGGCAGCTGGAGAGGCAAAAGTCTGGATAGACTTCAGTGGGTTTTCCCCCACTACAAATAAAAGTCCACTGAAGTAGTTTTTTTTTTATAATGAAGTCTGACTTAGTACATACAGAAAAATCATTTGATCACAAAAATCAGGTTTTCACTGTTAATACAGCAGAATGGGGTTTTCCATGGCTATGTTGCTGTGACATGACAAAATTTCATGTCAACTTGGTAAATAAAGGGATGAAGTCTAGCCTATCAATCAGGTCACAGTCTGATGATGCCTCCTGGTGGCATGACCTCCTTCTGGGGATTCTGGGAGCTTCCTCTCTTTCTCCCTGGTTGTGGGCCACACACACTGCCTCTGCTCCACCTGCCTGTTGAGAAGACACACTCTCAGAGCTGGAGGCGCCACTTGGAGACATGAGTCAGGGCTGAGATGCTGCCAAAAGACTTTTCACCCACTGGTCTGTGATCTCCCTGCATTTGGCATCATTGCATGTACTGCATGGGTCTGAAGAGGAATTTGTGGATTAATATTGGGCATACGCACTAATATTGGACTTGTGGGTTTGATTTAGACTGGGACAGGAAGATTTCTCAATATTCAATTGCTCTTTGATATAAAGCTCTCTCTTGTATACATATGAGTGCCTCTGGAGTTGTTTCTCTAGTCTACCAGGACTAACACAATTACAACGGAAAAGGTACCCACTTTCGATAAGTGACAAACCTGTTAGAATCTGTTTCTCTACAATGACCAGGTAGGCGATTTTTTAGGAAGCTATGGAAACCTGGTCAAGTACCAGGTGTGATAAAAGACTGTCACCTTTTCACTAAGTGTGATGGTGCTTTCTAACCCCTGGCTTATGATAGCCCTGCATGCAGCATCATTGCATGTGTTTTGTGAATCTAAAGAGGACTTTATAGACTGACACTGGACATCTGGGCTAATATCAGACTTAGGGACTTGATCTGGACTGGGATAGGGTGTTTTCTCAATGTTCAATTGTTTTTATATACAAACCTCTTTCTTATACACATATCTATGAATTTGTTTCTAGAGTCTACCCAGACTAACACACTGTCAGACTCCCCCTCATTTTCCTACTGAAAAGTAAAACAAAACAAAACAAACCTAACCCACAGATTCTGACTTGTAGAAAACAACATGCAGAGTTCAGCTACAAAATTCTCAACCCAAAAAGCCTCCCCGTAGTGACATGCCATTTGTCATCCTCTTAAGCATCATCTCCAAAGGTCCCCATCTACACATGGGACAGCTCTAAGCCCTAGACAAGCAATTCACCAGAAGCAAACCCTACCTTCAGAGACTTCCATTCTACTTCAGTGGGGAGAATCTGATAGCTATAACAAACAGCTTCCGAATCTCAGTGGACTAACACAATGCAGGCTCATTTCTCATTCACATTTCAGTCTAGCCAAGGTTGACAGGGCCTGGATTTATGCAATCATTTAAGGACTCAGGTTCTTCCTTGCTAGTTTCTGCTTCCTCCCTTAGGGCTTCAGCGGTCTCCACTGCATCCCATTACTTCCAGAGACGAGGTTAGACTCAGCATGAAAGGAGCACACAGGAGAACATTAGAGACCAGCCCTGGGACTCATGGTTTCCTTAATTCACTCAAGGAAGTGGAAAGGTTTGGTGCCATTGGATGTTAAGGAGGATAAGCAGAACAAAACATATCATCCTAACTATTACTATGTCATATGATTTTCTTCTTTTATTATGGTTTAGAGATTAGTCCACTGGTAAATTGGATGTTGAGATAAATTTGGGTTTGTGCTATGAGTACAGATTCTAATTTAATTTAAAAATATTCTAAATATCTCACATATTGGCTTAATAATGGTATTTATCTTTTACTGAAATGTATTTGGCATCTCGAGGATTTGTTGAAATGTCAAGAACATTTAATTGGCCTGGGGGTGATGTAGTGGGTTACAGGCTCAGCAGCTATAGGAACCCATCAGGGGCTCCGAGAGAGAAAGATGAGACTTTCTGCTCCTGTAAAGGTTGATAGTTTAGGGAACCCACAGGGGAAGTTTTACTCTGTCCTCTGGGTTGCTATAGGTCTGAATCAACTCAATGGCAATGAATTGAGCAATCAAGGGTATTTATAGACGGGGTGGTTGAAATCTAACACTTGTTTTATCATGACAGATGTTTAAGGGATTCAAGGAAATGTATTATGGACATTTGTCAGTCTGGAGGCTTATTTTTTCCTACCTGTCTTGAGCTCTGTCTAAATTCAAAGACTGCAAATTTTTTAATTTCGATTTCTTCTCGGAGGTAAAGCTCTATCCACCTCCCTCCTAGCTCCACCCCTCGCCACATGTGGACTGGACTAGAGTCTGCAAAGGACAAAAACAAAACAAACTCTACCAGGCTGCAAACCTGGCAGTCGCCACCTTAGCCAAGCGAGCAAGTATAATATCAAAATTAAGTCATATTGGTAGCAAGTACTTCATCATGATGCAGTGAGAAGAGTATGTTACCTCCGTCCACAATCCTAATCTTATCATGAAAAACATCAGATAGACTTCAACTGAGAGACAGTCTACAAAATACTTAACCAGTACTCAAAATGTTGAATTGATGAAAGGCAAGGAACACTGCTGCCTGTTGAAGGAGACTAAAAAGATAGGACAAATAAATTCAATGTGGAATTCTACAGTCCTCCTGCAAAATAGGAGATTAGGAGGAAAACAGAAAAAAACATGAGATACAATTTATTATAGTAATATTGTAATGTAAATAGTAATAACAAAATAAGTAATTATATAAAGATAGGAATAGTATAAGTAATTGTGTTATACTAGTCTTTCTAGTTTTGATATACTATGAATACATATACTATAAAAGTCAACATTAAGGAAAACTAGGTGAAGAATATATAGAAACTCTAGATTTAGTTTTGGCCAATTTCCTGTAAATCTAAAAATTTAAAAATATTTTAGTTAAAATAGTTAAAAAAAGAAAATATGAAATAAAATTAAAGCAATTAACATGTGAATGTTAGTTTTTTGTGTGTATCAACCTGGTACCTATAAGAATATATGGCTGGAGTTCAGCCTGTCAATCAGGTTGTACCTTGATGATCTCCTTTGTAGATACCACCGAAATAAACGGCTCTCTGCAGGCTGGTCTCCCTCTCTCTCTGCCTTCACCTTCCTGCTGACAAGCCACTCTAGGACCTAGGAGAGTCCTATGATGAACTGTGCCATTGGATCCACAGGACCTGTGGATCCAAATACAAATCCACAGGACCTGTGGATCCAAATACAAATCCAAACCTGTGGATCCAAATACAAATCCACAGGACCTGTGGATCCAAATACAAATACAAATACAAATAGTTGCTATCCAGATAATTCAGAGTGATGGTGACCTTCCATATTTTTACACATAACATGCACAATAGGAATAGCTAGAGTTCTAGTTCATATCTGCATGGACATATTCCAAGGAAACTGTGTTTAAGCATGTCGGCAAGATGAGGGAATGACTGCAAATATATGACACTCGTCTTAGAACTTAAAAAAAAAGTCTAATCCAAATAGTAACTCCAAATGGGACTTGCTTAACCAGTTAACTTCAAAGCAGAGGTGTCAACATTCATAAAATACCTAACTCAGAATCTAAGAATCTAAGGTGCAAGGAGGTTTTTCAGTGTGCATAACCAGCATGGTACATGCACTATCTGTGTCAAAATATGGCAGAACTGTTTTCAATAGCTAGTACGACTTGTAGGGCATCTTGCAGGCATCAGGCTTTGGTTTATGAGCTGCATCTATCTAATGGATCCTGCAAGACTCTTGCTGAGACAGGACTGGAAGTATTTACTCAGATCATCTGGTATCTCCCTACATTGAAAAGAAAACCATTCTCCTTACACTTCTTGATACTTCTTCTGTTGTCCCTTCCAAGGACTGATCTGGCAGTGTCCCAATACTGAAAGAGCTATTATATCTTGCATTATAAAAGTTTTAAACGATTTCAGAGTGTAACTGTTACAATTGTCCTTCTGTGTCCAACGTGGGTGTTGGCATTTAGAGTAGGCATCAACAGAAGCACACTGAGTTCCAAGTTCTGAAGTACCCTCTTAGATAGCTGTACTTCTACAGTTGGTATGATGCTGTTAATTATATGCACCAATTAATAAAGGATTCAAAGTCATATATACACAAACGTATAAAAAGTGAAATCATTTTCTAACTGAAATGTTTGTAGTTGAAGCACACCACTCTTTTTTTTTTCATTGTAGCCAAATCACCCAAGGATCCTAAATAAGTTGTATTTAACTTAAAAACTTATACATAGGTACCCAGCTAACAAATGATTGAATGCCTGGAATCTCAAAGACTTGAAGATAATCGAGTCACCATTCAGCGCAGAAACAGCAAAGTCCACATGCAGGAAGAACACCAGCATGTGTGATCAAGAGGGGCCGAAGGGAGCAGATATCGAGCACCAAAGAACAAGAATCACATCATTACATAGGAGGAGGAGAGCAGGGTGGGGACCTAAGGCCCACTGGTGGGTAATTGGTCACCCTTTTACAGGGGATACACGGGGGAGAGACAGACCAGTCGGGGGGCAGCCAGGCAGTGATGATGCATACAAGTTTCCTCTGATTCCTGAAGCCTTCCTCCCTGTCCCCCAACCATCATGGTCCCAACTCTACCTTGCAAATCCAGATGGACTGGAGAAGTCACACTGGCATAGAGGGGAGCTGGAGATATGGGGAAACCAGGATGGATGGGCCCCTTC
>PVJH01026622.1:0-29791 GCA_004026705.1 Nesogale talazaci
TGGGAGCAGGCTTCTGGTGTGTAAGCACTTGCTCTGAATGAATCTCTGTCCCAGGAGTCCTGCTTGGAAACAACTGGTTGCCCAAACCAAGATAGCACTGTCTTTCCCACCCTAGCTTGAGTTCTTCCTGGGGAATTCAAGTTTTCCTCCCAGGGCAGCCATTTCAATTTCAAGAGTCTCATAGTGCTTATTTCATTAAAACTCTGCAAGGAATTGGCTGCTTTGAGTAGGCACCACGCATAATGCAAAAACTCTTCCCAACTCTTAAGACCTAAGGTGGAGAAGGAGAGGTGCAAGACATGACATGACGAGGACAGTGCCATTTCAAAGGCAGAAAAAAGCAGTGATCACTCACTGATGACCCCCGAGGAAGAAAACGCCTATGCAGCCTAACCAGGTTGATCTTTATGGAGGATGGCATCAAGCCCAGGGGAGGAGACAGGAGGCTTAGGCGTACCTGGATCAAGTTGTTGGGGAGGGTGTCAGGCAGGGTTCTCTTAGAGAAATAAAATTCAGGATACTAGTAATGCTTTTTTATATATTTATATATTGAGAAAGATATATAAGATAAAAAGAGAAAAAAATAATTATAACGCAATACAGATTGCTCGGTGCAACTCACTTGCGTGAGGCAACTAGAAGACTGGCAGTTCTTCAATTCTTGAGGGCCGCTGAATAGTCCTCTGTAGAGCAATTCAAGCTATCTGGTTACAGGCAGCAAACGGCAGAGCAACAGTCACCAACTGTCACCAACACTCAGCCAGATAGCAGAGTCCAACAGTCCCCAGCTCAAGAGATGTATATCCCAGAAGCGTGGCAAAGTAGGGCTTGAAGGATCCTCAACTCACAGTAACACAGTTCACGATTAGGTGTACCACGGGTAGTGTTGCTTGGAGGTCGAGGCACAGGACGGACAAGGCAGCTCTCTGGTCCGAAGATCCGGAAACCAACAGAGAGAGAGGGCGGGACCTGCCAAGCCCTTCCTATATCTGCCCTTCAATTCATCCCGCGTGTTCATTGGCTGTGCCGTCACAACAGACCCACCAATCTTCTGTGGCCATGTTGGCATAACAAACCTACCCATCACAGGGAATTAATAGTGGGTACACAGTTTAGGACTGTGGGTAGGAATATGGAGATCATTAACTTAGGATGGACTTTAGTACAAGCCATTAGAGGAGGCAGTGAGAGAAACATAAGCAGTTCTTTTTTTATGCATTTTAAGTTCAACCTAAGAAAACCTTAGGGGTGTAATTCTACTGACTTCCAAGGCCTGCTGAGAAGTTGAAGCACGTTGAACAGCTGAGTTGTTTTGGGGTTTCAGAAGGTATTTGAAGCCATCACAGCATTAAAGACACATAGAGCAACTGCTTCTAGGCCAATGATTCCAAAAGCCTCTGAAATTTGTACTCCTTGGAGCAACATGAAGTGGATTTTGTTCAGGGTAGTGTTTGACCTGAAAAACCAGCACTTTCAAACAGTCATTCCTCTAAAGAGATTACTCTCAAAATCCGGGGGCAGTTCTTCCTCGTCTCTAAGGGACGCTGAGTCAAACACCTACTAATTTGGGGAAGCTACAAAGGTTTCAAAACCTTTTTCTAGACTTGTTCAGGAAGATGAGGTAAATGAGCAAGGCATTTCAACTAGATCTGGTATTTAACGCGAGTTTTAAGTCTCTCTATGACACTTCAGCCCCATTTCTTCCCCACCCTCACCCTTCACACCCCCCATTTATCCCCATCACCGTGTTCCCCCCTTGCCCATCTGACTTTGGGTATCGCCACCCACAGCCCCATCCTCACTTTCCTTTCCTTTTTGCAACCTAGGCATTTGTTTTCTGATATGCTCTTCTGTTTATGCTCCGTTTCTTTGTTGGAAAGGCATTTTTTAAAATGCTCAGCTCAAACAAAAGTACTTTCTTTGGTGAGAAGATATGTTCATTAAGAATAAACCACCACCCTGAGTCTTTCCAAGCCCAAACAAGGTCCATGAAATCCATGGGCAGAGGCAGGAATTCCTTCCATTCCTGTCTGGCGCTTTCTCTACAGTCAGTCAAGCCAACAAAACCACAAGATAATGCTGGTGTTAAGGCCCGTGTCCGAGGGTGCCCCCTTTTTGGTGGCATGGCCAAGCCTGAAACCAAAATCGAAACCAAAAGCCAAAACCCAAAGCCCAAATCCAAAGCAGCCCTTATTGCTGAGGAAGCAGACCACAGAGCCTTTGTGATGTTCACTATGAGGTTATAACCAGATTGCAGTCTTCAATACATGTGCCAATCTCTTTTTAAAGACAAAAACTCACATATCATTTGCTATCAATAGGACTGAAACAAGCAAGAGCAGAAACCAAAATTAATGTGAAGATTCTTTACAGTAGTGAGCATTACACGGCATACCACTGCTGGCAAAATCCTGCTCCATTGATACAAATTCTGCTGCACTCTGGTTTAGAGGAAGATTTGATGAATGACATGTGTGTGGTGTGTAATGGTGGTGGTCGTGTGTTTAGGTGATTGTATGGTCTCAGTGGCCATGCGAGGGCTCCAATGAGTCTATGCTGAAAACCTGCAGCTGTCAGAGGCCACACCACCAAATCATCCCCATCTTCCAACAGTCTTTAGCTTCCTGGGTCTCAGAGATACACACAAGGGCCAGATTGCTCCACACCTATCACAGAAGTGAGGCGCACACCCAGTGAGACTACCTGCTTTGCTGTTCTGCAGCATATAACTCCACCCAGCCCTTCATTCTTGCCCTCCCCCTATTGGTCCACCCCTAGTGACCCGCCCAGGAAATGATATGCAACACCATGCCCTATGACCAGCCCAGGAAAAGATGTTCCAGAGCCAACCTCCCTCACTCCCTTAAAAAGGCAACACCTGATGCAGTTTGTGCGCAAAAGCCTCTCGGGAAACAAAGCACGAGGGTGGGTTATGTGAGCCAGAGTCCTAAAAGCTAGTAGGGTTTCTGTAACCCCAAGTGAACAGGGGTGTGGGCCACTATGGGTTGCTTTGGATTTTCACTTTGAGTTTTGGCTTTTGGTTTCAATTTTGCTTTCAGGCTTGGTCGTGGCCAGAGAAAGGGGGGCGGCCACGGATGCGGGGCTCGACCACGGTGTTCTCTTGTGGCTTTTTTGGCTTGACCGGCTGTGGAGAAACCACCACACAGGAGTCGACGGAATTCCGTTCTCAACCCCAGCTATTCGTGGAGCTCATTTGGTCTTGGAGAAACCTCTAGGGTAGTTGTTTTTTTCTTATTCAAAGAACTCTCTCACCAAAGAAAATGTGTGGTGTGAAAGCCTTTTCAACAAAGCAAAGGACCTTAAATAGAACAGCATATGAAAAATCGACAGCTTAGGTTGCAAAAATAAAAGTGAAGTGAGGGTGGGGCTGTGGGAGGAGATACCCAAAGTTAGATGGGCAAGGGGAATCTAGGTGATGGGGATAAATGGGAGGTGTGAAGGGGTGAGGGTGGGGAAAAAGGGGGTGGGGTGGGGAAGAAACTGGGTTACAGTGTCATATAGAGACTTAAAGCTCATGTTAAATACCAGATCTAGTTGAAATGCCATGCTCATTTACCTGAACCGCCCGAGTAAGTCTAGAAACAGGGTTTGAAATCTTTGTAGCTTCCCCAAACGATTAGGTGTTTGACTCAGCGACCCTAGGAGACTAGGAAGAACTGTCAGCGGTTTTTGAGATTAAACTCTTAAGCAGAGTGGCTGTTGGTTTGAAAGTACTGTTTTTTGAGTTCAAAGCTTGCTGTGACCTACATCTAGTTCAAGTTGGTCCGTGAAGTACAAATTCCGGAGGCTTCTGAAATCTTTGGCTTAGAAGCGGCCGGCCTTTCTATGTGACTTTAGTGTTGTGAGGGCTTCAAATACCTTCTGAAACCCCAACACAACTCGGCTGTTCAGTGCGTTTCAACTCCTCAGCATGCCCTGGAAGGCAGTAGAAATGTACCCCTAAGGTTGTCTTAGGTTGTACATAATGTGATGAAAAAGAATGGCTTATGTTTGTCTCACTGCATCCTGTAATGGCTTGTACTAAGCTAAGCTCCCACCCAAGTTAATGATCTCCATGTTCATACCCACACTCCTAAACTGTGTGCCCACTACTAACTTCCCAACAACTTGGTCCAGGAATGCGTAAGCCTCCTGCCTCCTCTCATGGCCTTGATGCCATCCTCCATAAATATTGACTTGGCTAGTATGCACAGGTCCTTCCTTCCTCAGCGGTCATCAATGAATGTCCACGGCTCTTTTCTGCCTTAGAAATGGCACTGTCCTAGGTGTGCCATGCCTTTCACTTTTCTTTCTCCTCCCTAGGTCTTAAGGGGTCTGAAGAGTTTGTGGATGACCAATGTTTCCTACTCAATCAGCCGAGTCCTTGCAGAATTTGTAATGAAATAAGCACTGTGAGACTGTAGAACTTGAAATGGCTGTCCTGGGAGGAAAACCTGAATTTCCGAAGCAGGAACATGAGACAGGGTGGGGAAGACAGTGCTGCATTGGTTTGGTCAACCAGTTGGGTCAAAGCAGGACTCTCCTGGCTAAAGATTCATTTAGAGCAAGTGCTTACACACCAGAAAGCTGCTACCAATCAGGGAGGAAAACAGTGAGATGATAGAGTGCTTGGGAATTGTTGCAGATTAAATGTCTGTAATATCTGTAATATCTGAAACCTCACCTGGAACAATGGACTGCAAACTGCATCTCGTGCTGCCTTTTCAAAGGAGTAATGGAGGTGGGCTCAGGAAGGTCACTTCCTGGGTGGGCATGGGGCTTGGCGCTGCATGTCATTTCCTGGGCTGGTCACTAGGGGCAGTCCACCAGCGGAGGGAGAGAGAGGGGTTGGGTAGAGATAGATAGGGGAGAGCAGCAGAGCATAACTTCAGCCATGACTGATCCTTCTCTGTCCAGCCCACACACTGTGGTCTACATTTCTGCAGCTCTAAGTAGGTAAGGGCAGGCATGCCACACCACCATGTGACTCAGTGCAAAGGGACTCATCTCCGTTTCCTTGGATCAGTAGTCCAAGCCCTTCCCCAAATTCCGTGCCCAGAGACATCCACCTTCACAAGGCAGACTGTTGCTCCAAAACCACCCTGCATTTCTTGCTCTGTGAGCTGGGAAGGCCTCCGCTCTGACTCCTGTTTCAGCTACTGCTGATGCTCTTGTGTCACAGCTGTCTCCTTGGACAGGAGGGTCATCATCCAGGGATCTCAGAATCCAAATGAAGTGCTCTACTCCTGCCTCTTCTCTCCTCCAGAAGCAAATGCGCTGTCTCTCAATCAATTCTCAGCGACCATAGCACTGCTCTTCTAGTTTTCTGAGACTGAATGGCTGAGTGTTTCTAGCAGGTATTCCAGGGCCTCAGTGTCTAGGCAGGGCCTGCTGTCCTGTCAGAGAGTGTTCTGCTTCCTTACAGACCACAGAGCCTTTGTGATGTTCGCTATGAGGTTATAACCAGACTGCGAGAATCTGAGAGTGGTTCTTTGATTGCAGTCTTGAATACATGTGCCAATCCCCTTTTAAAGACAAAAACTCACTTATCATTTGCTATCAATAGAACTGAAGCAAGCAAGAGCAGAAACCAAAATTAATGTGATGATTCTATACAGTTAATGAGCATTACAGGGTATTTTACTGCTTGGAAAATCCTGTTCCCTGGATACAAACTCTGCAGGACTCCGGTTTAGAGGAAAATTTGAAGAATGAGATGTGTGTGGTCTGTAATGAGGGTGGTGGTGGTGGTGTGGGTAGGTGAGGGTATGATCTCAGTGGGCAAGCGAGGGCTCCAGTGTTTCTTTGCCGAAAACCTGCAGCTGTCAGAGGCCACAAAGCTAAATCAACCGCATCTTCCAACAGTCTGCAGCTTCCTGGGCCTCAGAGGTACACGCAAGAGCCAGACTGCTCCACACCTGTCACAAAAGTGAGGCACTTTCCCAGTGAGACTACGTGCTATGCTGCTCTGCCCCACTTAACCCCACCCAGCCCCTCCTTCTTTCCCTCCCCCTGATGGTCTGCCCCTAGTGACCCGCCCAGGAAATGACATGCAGCTCCAAGTCCTTTGACCCGCCCAGGAAGAGGTGTTCCAGAGCCCGCCTCCCTCACTCCCTTGAAAAGGCCGCACCAGATGCAGTTTGTGCGCAAAAGCATCTTGGGAAACAAAGCAAGAGGCTGGGTTATGTGAGACTTAGTCCTAAAAGCTAGGAGGGTTTCTGTAACCCCAAGTGAACAGGGGTGTGGGCCGCTACAGGTTGCTTTGGATTTCGACGTTGAGTTTTGGGTTTTGGTTTCCGGCTTGGCCGTGCCCAGAAAAAGGGGGGGCAATCTTGGACGCGGTGTTCAACCACGGCGTTCTCTTGTGGCTTTTTTGGCTTGACCGGCTGTGGAGAAACTGCCACACAGGAGTGGACGGAATTCCGGTCTCAGCCCCAGCAATTTGTGGACCTTGTTTGGTCTTGGAGAAACCACTAGGGTAGTTGTTTTTTCTTACTCAAAAAACTCTGTCACCAAAGAAAGTGTTTTTTGTTTGAGTTGAATGCTTTCTGAATGCCTTTTCAAAATAGCAAAGGACCTTAAACAGAACAGCACGTGAAAAAAAGGACAGCTTAGGTTGCAAAATTAAAAGTAAAGTGAGGGTGGGGCTGTGGGAGGCGAAACCCAAAGTCAGATGGGCAAGGTGAATCTAGGTGATGGGGATAAAAGCAGGTTGTGAAGGGGTGGGGGTGATGAAGAAGGGGGTGGGGTGGCGGAAAACTGGGTTCCAGTGTCATATAGAGACTTAAAGCTCATGATAAATACCAGATCTAGTTGAAATGCCATGCTCATTTACCTGAACCGCCCGAGTAAGTCTAGAAACAGGGTTTGAAATCTTTGTAGCTTCCCCAAACGATTAGGTGTTTGACTCAGCGACCCTAGGAGACTAGAAAGAACTGCCAGTGGTTTTTGGGATTAAATTCTTAAGCAGAGTGGCTGTTGGTTTGAAAGTACTGTTTTTTGAGTTCAAAGCTTACTGTGACCTACATCCACTTCAAGTTGGTCCGTGAAGTACAAATTCCGGAGGCTTCTGAAATTTTTGTCCTGGAAGCAGCAGGCCTTCCTATGTGTCTAATGTTGTGAGTGTTTCAATTACCTTCTGAACTCCCACACAACTCGGCTGTTCAACATGTGTCAACTTCTCAGCAGGCCCTGGAAAGCAGAATTGCACCCCTAAGTTTCTCTTAGGTTGTACATAATATGTCATGAAAAAGAATGGTTTAATTTTGTCTCATTGCACCCTGTAATGGCTTGTACTAAGCTCAAGTCCTACCCAAGTTAATGTTCTCCATGTTTCCACCCACAGTCCTAACCTGTGTACCCACTACTAACTCCCCAACCACTTGGTTCATGCATGCCCAAACGTCCTGCCCTCACCCATGAGCTTGATGCCATCCTCCATAAAGATGGACCTGGCTAGTCTGCACAGGTCCTTCCTTCCACTGCCTTCATCAGTGAATGTCCCTTGCCCTTTTCTCCCTTTTTTCGTGGCACTGTCCTTGTCATGCCACGTCAGACTCCTTTCTTCTCTACTTTAGGCCTTATGGGTTGCGAAGAATTTATGTATGACGTGTAGTTCCCACTCAAAGCAGCCAATTCCTAGCAGAGTTTGTAATGAAATAAGCACTGAGGCTCTTGAATTTGAAATGGCAGCTCTGGGAGGAAAGCCAGAATTCCCCAAGAACGAACTAATGATAAGGTGGAAAAGACAGTGCTATATTGTTTGGACAAGCAATTGGGTCCAAGCTGGACTTCTTCGGCAGAGTTTCATTCAGAGCAAGTCCTTACACACCAGAAGCCTGCTTCCAAACAGGGAGGAAGGTAGTGAAATGAAAGAGTGCTTGGGATTTTATTGCAGATAAATGTCTGCATTGTCTGAGATCTCTGAAGCTTCTCCTAGAGCACTGGGCAGTACAGCTCAGTGTTTGTGTGTGTGTGGGGGGGGGGCAGAACTTCTGTGTGTACAACTGCAGTGTTGATTACTCTCTCCTGTTGGCTCCTGAAGGCCAGTGCTACATGTGTGTTTTTCTGGGATCAAGGGATGTCTCCAGAAGTTACATGTGCATGTGTGTGACTTTGGGACTACTCAGGGAACCTTTCCCTGGAAATTAAGGTAGAGGGCTGTGGAATAAAAACAATTGAAATTCAGCGGTTAACATTTGATACTGTAGTGTGATTCACATTACCAGGTATCCGAAAGAGCAGAGCTATTCCCCTCTGTGTTTAAGAGGCAATGGGGACTCAAATCCCCGGGATCTTTGATTGTAAACAAGGAATCAGACTCTAGAGCCTGGTCAGACTATGGGGGACATAACAAAAGAGCAGCACGTTCACTTGGAATGTGAGTGGAGTAAAGTCAGTAACCTTGTGACTGAGTCTCAGACCAGAAAAACTTGGTTTCCTTCCTGAGGGAAGAGGGCAAGGTGTGCTTACTGTGGATACAGGCTCAGTAGCTCGTCCTCACCAGTGGAGTAACTCATAAACTGCCCTCTTATACTCAATTGTCTGTATTATCTTCTGATTTGTGTTTGGTCATTACAAGGAGTTATCAGACCCAGAACAGGATTTGTGCTATGAGTTGAATGCTTGGGGTGAGAACAGGGGGAAAAAGGAGAGGGTGGAACTCCTTGCCTAATGTTTCCCTTAGATTGATCACTCTGTCAGCCACTTTGTGAAAGACGCTCCCTAACTTCCCCATGTGAATTGGAGGGCGGGGGGTGCTGAATTCCTGAGGACAAGCCATGAATTTCTCTGACTTTCCTTCCTCTGAAGACCTCGTTCTTGAGAGCCATGGATGACTGGCCAACCGCTGGCCATAAGGAAAAATACAAACATTCAATAAGAAAAAAGACATGTAGAAAAGAAGGGGAGGTGTCTCATGTTGAAGGCCCAATTGGACCTAAAACCACCTAATTTGACAGGGAATGGGGCAAGCATATTTCACACAATATAAGAATGTGATTTTTTCCTGAACATTTGTGTGTGTATGTGTGGAGAGGGGCCATTTAATGGCAGACGTCAGGTGAGTTACCCTTGCTTTTTGAAGGGGCATGATGGTGTGAAAGACCATGTCCAGCCAGGTAACTGGTTGACGTATACTTGTCCTTCTGATTGTAGGCAACTTTCACTGATCCTGACTTCATTCATGAATTCTTGGTGTTGCCAGTACAAGGAAAAGCAGTGGATAGTGGCAGGAGGGTCTGTGCTACAGTGGAATGTGAAGCTGAAAAAAGAAATTGAAACCTCTTAATTGTAAGGATACTCAGGAGTTTATCTGGTATCACTGAGGCTGCTTAATAGCATTGGCTTTAGGACCCACCCAGTGCAACGCAAAAGGACACTCTTGGTACCCACAGCAGATAGGTAATGCAAATACGCTCTGCATGTAAACCTGAACATGAAGGTGCTGATTCTCTGAGCGTGTCCTCCCTGATTATAGGTGCCTGAGAGTCATGTCTCCTCCCAGTTTTGTGAAGAAACCCATACCTGGGTGATTCCAAAGAACAGTTGCTAACACAGCAGCTTTTGTCCCCCCCAATATTGATTGCAATTTTTGAACAAAGTATAAAGGAAGAACAAGGATTTTCAGGGCCCTTGCCTGGCAAAAGCTGAAGCAGACTCTAAAGACATGGTCAGATTTTGCTGGATGGTACATAGCAATGACACTTTCATTTGGACTATGAGTGGAAAGAGGTCAGGGGACCTTGTGGCTGATACTGCAACCAGAAAAAGTCTTGGTTTTCTGGCTGTTGTGGGATTGCTATGTTTCCTGTGGACCAGTAAACAGTAGAAATTATTGCTGGATTATTCTTTCTCCTAGGGTGACCTATGAATTACGCTATTATACTCAATTGTTTTTATGTCTTGTGAGAACTTTTGGCATTGCAAGGAATTGTGAATCCCAGCACAGAAGTAGTGCGGTGAGCACAATGCTTGGTTTCAGAACAGTGGTAACTCGAGAGGGTTGAGCTATGATCAGTGCTTGCCTTTTAGCAACTGGAAGCCTGAGGAGGGACAGATTGTCATCCCCATGCTGTAAAATGGAATTACTTGTCCTCCAGCTTGAACTTTACCTTGTCTTCAGCTAGGTCCTTGGTTGACCTCAGTGGTTATTTTAGATTTGTGTTACATAGAGTGTCAGGAGGAACAGTTCCACAAAGTTTATGGGAAGTAAGGTTCTATGGAGAGGGAAGTAAGAGGAGGAGAGTTGCTAGCATTGATGTTTGTATAGCCTATACAATAGGGTGGAACAACAAAACTCTATGGGGAGGTCGGGTCTTATATTGGAAGGAGTAAGATATGCAGTTACAATATTATTCAAGACAAGTACAGATCCTTGCATCTCATTCGTTTTATCAGACATATGCTGTGGAGTACATCTCACCTTTGTGATCTGGGAAGATTTTTGAGGCCTGGGTGTTAATTCTCTGAATCATGGGGATCTCATTGATATGTGGACTACCCTATAGCCACAATTCCATTTTCAGAAGAACCCACAGAAATCCTGGAAAGGTCATAGTACAGGGAACAGTGTTGCTCTGCCAACAGCCATTGGTATGGTGTGTCAGGCAGGGTTCTCTTAGAGAAATAAAACCAGGACACTAGTAATTCTCTTTATATATTTATATATAGAGAGGGATATATAAGATAAGAAAGAAAGAGTTAACTATCTATAAAACAGTACAAATTGCTCGGTGCAACTCACTTGAGTGAGACAGCTAGAACATCAGCAGTCCTTCAAGTCTTGAGGGCCATTAAGCAGTCCTCTGTAGAGCAATCCAGGCTATCTGGTCACAGGCAGCAAACAGCAGAACACATCACCAATGGTCAGCCATATGGCAGAGTTCGACAGTCCCCAGCTCAAGAGATGTATATCACAGGAGTGTGGCAAAGTAGGGCTTGAAGGAACCTAAACTCACAGCTAAATAGTCCATAATTAGGTGTCCCACAGATAGTGTTTCTTGGAGGGCGAGGCACAGCACAAACAAGGCAGCTGTGTGGCCTGAAGATCCGAAAGCCAGCAAGCCAGGGTAGGGCTCACCAAGCCTTTTCTATCTCTGCCATTCAATTAATCGCGTGTGTTCATTGGCCATGTTGTCACAACAGGCCTACCTACCGTCTTTGGCCATGTTGGCACCACAGGCTTACTTATAACAGTATGTGTTATCCACAAAGAATCTCCTACCATAGAGGATTCAGGGAGCTTGTGTCAAGATGCAGGGTTGATGGTATAACTTGCATGGAGTGTGCTGCAGTAAAATAGCATCGAAAAGCTTAGATCCATTCCAGCATTGCACATTAGGTCTTGGTCATTTTTTCAACACATAATGTTTTTCTCCAGTGACATACTTGTATGAGTGCTATGCACTCGTGATACCCATCTTTACACAGGGTACTCGTGAGGAAGGGAATATATTGAAATCCAGCAGCCCTCATGAGTTGAAGGTCTGCATGTCAAAGAACTAGACAGCTTCCGTGTGGCAATTCATGCATACTTACTAGGCAGCAAATGTCCAAGTCTGTCAACAACCGTCAGTCCTAGACAGGATGCAACAGTTCCCAGCCCAAGTGAGGCTTACACCGCAGTGTGGTCAGGAAGGTCTGTGACAAACAAAAATCTACAGTGACCTGGTCCACAGATTGGTTTCCCCGCTTGCCTCGGTCACCTGGATCACATGTTTGGGGACCAGCAGGGAGCAAGAAAGAGAAGGCAAGCCTCACAGAGCCTTTGGTCTCTCCCCTCCCGTTAAACTGCAACACCCTTGATCCTACCTGTGTTCCTTGGACATGATTCCACAGGACACCTGCCAATCACAGGCTATTAATATGGAGCCCAGCTACAGTGGGTGTCTCACAGTCAGTTTGTAGAAAACAACCCCCAAAGTCTCCCCAAGTAAATTGGGGTGCTGAGACCTGAGTACAAGCAATGGCACACAAGGCCATGTCACGAACAGTATCCTCTGTAGTGTTCTATTGGGCATCTGCTTAGCACATGAAGTCTGGTCATTTCAGATATTCTGTCTGGAGACTTATCAGTTGTGCAGGGCTGGGATCATCTTTAGTGTTCTCTCACTTGCTTGTGAATTTTGATCACAGAATGTGTGGAAACTGAGCACAGAACATGTTCCCTACTGACATCTGTCATGTCCTAGCCTGGCGTTCTTGTGCTTTGAGTATGTAGATGTTGACTCTTGTAGTGGTTTTTTGTTCTCAGCTATTCAAAAGAATTTAATCAATACATGCAGCACCTTCCCTTTCATGGAGTGTACTGTAGAAATATGGAATCGAAAAGCTTAGATCCATTCCTGCATGGCACACTTGGTCTTGGAGCTTTTTCCTGTGGGTTGGTGAGTGTCTGAATTCTGTCTCGCACTGGTCATGGGCCGTGGTTGGGGATGTATGACGCTGTCTAGAAAGGAATGAGGAAGTGTGTTGCTCCTGATGGGATGGGGAGAGATGTTCCTGTAACCCTCTCAGCCACCTTACTAAAAATGAATATTTTCCTACAATGAAAGAAAAGGCTGTGTGTTAGGCTTCTCCAGAGAATTTCAGGACATTTATGTTGTGATATCTCCATCTATACATATGAATCAATACATGCAGCTCTTTAAATTTCATTGAGTGTACTGTAGAAAAATGGCATCGAAAAGCTTAGATCCATTCCTGCATGGCACACTTGATCATGGGGATTTTTTCAACACATATATTTTTTCTCCAGTGATGCACTCATAAAAGTGCTACGCACTCGTGATATCCATCTTTACACAGGGTACTCGTGAGGAAGAGAATATAATGGAATCCAGCATTCCTCATGAGTAGAAGGTCTGCACATCAAGGAAATAGACAGCTTCTGTGTGGCAGTCTTCTTTGTGGCAATTCATGCATACTTACTAGGCAGCAAATGTCCAAGCCAGTCACCAACCATCAGTCCTAGACAGGATGCTACAGTTCACAGCCCAATTGATGCTTACACAACAGTGTGTTCAGGCAGGTCTATGAGGAACAAATATCTACAGTGACCTGGTCCACAGCTTGGTTTCCCCACATGCCTCGGGCACCTGGATCACATGTTGGGGGATCAGCAGGAAGCAAGAAACTGAAGGCAAACCTCACAGAGCCTTTTGTCTCTTCTCTTCCAGTAAACTTAAACCCCCTTGATCCCACCTGTGTTCCTGGGACAGGGTTCCACAGGAAACCTACCAATCACAGGTGATTAATATGGAGCCTGGCTATGGTGGGTGTCTCACAGTCAATTTGTAGAAGACAACACCCAAATTCTCCCCATGTAAATTGGGTTGCTGATACTTGAGGACAAGCAATGGCACACAGTCCCATGACGTGAACGGTGACCCTCTGGAGTGTTCTTTTGGGCATCTGCTTGTGACACTAAGTCTGGGCATTTTGAATATTCTCTCTGGGGACTTATCAAGTGTGGAGGGCGGGAATCATCTTTAGTGTTCTCACACTTCCTTGTGAACTTTGATCACAGAATGTGTGGAAACTGAGCACAGAACATGTGCCCTACTGACATCTGTGATGTGCTAGGCTGGCGTTCATGTGCTTTGAAAATGTAGATGTTGACCCGTATAGTGGGTGTTAGTTCTCAATTATTCCCAGGGTTTTTCCCCCCAGACTGCTGATTGTTTGAAATCTGTCACACATAAGTCATGGGCCACAGTTTGGGATGTATGATGCTGGCTAGAATGGAAGACTTTCAGAGAGGTGATAAATGGAAATAGGTGGAAACATGAACATTACTATACTGTGGCCAGCTTGTAAGACAGTATGCATGGAACCGCAGAAGCTTGGTGCTCCTGATGGAACATGGACAGATGTTCCTGTAACCTTCTGTGATACACCTTACTAAAAATGAATATTTTCTTACAATGAAATGGAGGGCTGTGTGTTAGGGTTCTCCTGGGAATTTCAGGACATTTAGGTTGTCATATCTCCATCTATACATATGAATCAATACATGCAGCAACTTCTCTTTCATGGAGTGTACTGTAGAAAATTGGCATTGAAAAGCTTAGATCTATTCCTCCATGGCACGCTTGGTCTTGGGGCTTTTTTCAACACATATAGATTTTTTTCCAGTGACATACTCGTACGGGTGCTATGCACTCATGAAACCCATCTTTACACAGGGCACTCGTGAGAAAATCCAGCAACCCTCGTGAGTTGAAGTTCTGCATGTCAAGGAAATAGACAGCTTCTGTGTGGCAGTCTTCTTTGTGGCAATTCATGCATACTTACTAGGCAGCAAATGTCCAAGCCAGGCACCAAACGTCAGTGCTAGACAGGATGCGACAGTTCCCAGCCCAAGTGATGCTTGCATCTCAGTGGTTTAGGAAGGTCTATGAGGAACAAAAATCTACAGTGACCTGGTCCACAGCTTTGTTTCCCCACATGCCTCGGTCACCTGGATAACATGTTGGGGGTCAGCAGGGAGCAAGAACAGTAGGCAAGAATCACAGAGTCTTTTGTGTCTCCCCTTCCATTAAATTGCATCCCCCTTGATCCCTACTGTGTTCCTTGGACTGCTTCCACATTGGACTGCTACCAATCACAGGCTATTAATATGTATCCTAGATATGGTGGGTGTCTTACAGTCAGTTTGTAGAAGACAACCCCCAAATTCTCCCCATGTAAGTTGTGATGCTGAGACTTGAGTACATGCAATGGCACACTGTGTGGTGGCACCATCGGTGACCCTCCTGACAGTTCTATTGGGCATCTGCTTGGGACATGACGTCTGGTCATTTTGGATATTCTGTCTGGTGGCTTGTCAAGTGTGGAGGGCGGGAACCAATTTTAGTGTTCTCTCACTTCCTTGTGACTTTGATCACAGAATGTGTGGAAACTGAGCACAGAACATGTGCCCTACTGACATCTGTCATGTCCTAGGCTGGCGTTCATGTGCTTTGAGAATGTTGATGTTCACCCATACAGTGGGTTTTAGTTCTCAACTATTCACACGGCTTGAATGAATACATGCAACACCTTCACTTTCATGGAGTATATTGTAGAAAAATAACATTGAAAAACTTTGATCCATTCCTTCAGGGCATACTTGGTCTTGGGGATTTTTCCCGTGGGCTGGTGAGTGTTTTAAATCTGTCTCGCACTGGACATGGGCCACGGTTGGGTGATGTATGATGCTGGCTAGAAAGGAAGTCTTTCAAAAAGGTGATGAATGGAAATAGGCGGAACATGGACATTACGGGTCTGTGGTCATCTTGTAAGACAGAATACATAGGACCACAGAAGGGTGGTGCTCATGATGGGACAGGGAGAGATGTTCCTGTAACCTTTTCAGACACCTTACTAAAAATGAATACTGTTATTCCCTGAAAGTAATTGCTGTGTGTTAGGTTTCTCTAGGTTAAATCAGGATATTTGTGATGTGACATCTACATCCATATGTAAAAATCAATACATGCAGTACCTTCACTTTCTTGGAGTGTACTGTGGATGAGTGACATCAAGAAGCTTTGATGCATTCCACCACAGCAAACATGGTCTTGATGCTTTTTTCAACACATAATATTTTTCTCCAGTACATATTCATATAAGTGCTATGCACTCCTTATACTCAATTTTCCACAGGGTACTCGTGAGAAAGTGAATATATTGAAATGCAGCAGCCCTCATGAGCTGAAGACCTGCAAATGAAGGAATGAGACAGTTTCTTTGTAACAGTCTGTGTGGCAATGCATGCTTTCTTACATAGGCAGCAAACGGCACGGCCAAACGTCAGTTCTAGACAGTTTGTGACAGTTCCCAGCTCAAAGCATACACACACCACAGTGTGGTCACGCAGGAACAAAAACCTGCAGTGACATAGTCCACAGCTTTGTTTCCCTATACCTCTTGGTCACTTAGATGACAGATTGGGGGATCAGCAGAAAGCAAGAGACAGAAGGCAAATCTTGCTGAGTCTTTGGTCTCTCCCATTCCATTAAACTGCAACCACATTAATTCTACCTGTGTCCCTTGGCCAGATTCCCATGGTCTACAATTATATATTCACATCTTAATAACTTCCACAAATTAGCAGTTGCTGATTCAGTGTCCCATGGAGGCTAGGAAGAACTGCCAGGATTGTCTGATAGTAAATTCTTAAGAGGAGTGGCTTTTGGTGTGGATTTGCTTACCTTGCAGGTCAAAGCTCACTCTGAACTAAATTCTGCTCATGTTGGTCCAAGGAGTCGAAATTCTCGATGCTTCTCCATACTTTGGCCTAGAAGCAGCCGACCTTTCTCTGTGACTTCTGTAATTTCAGAGGTTCAAAAACCTTCTGAACTCCTATCACACCTTGAAGTTCAATAAGTTCCAACTTGTCAGCAGGCCCTGGAGGGCAGTAGAGTTGTACTGAGAGAGAGTATAGAGAAAAGATGGCCATTGTGTAAGCTTGCAGGGGGGGGTTGGGCTATCAGTCAACAAAGGTCCTGACTTCGGAACAGAAATGGGGCACCAGGATTGACTTCCCTAGGGAATTCAATTCAGTCACCAGGATCGACCAGAGTCATCAGCCGGTCCCCCTTCCCATAATGCTGCAAAGGCAGGAGCCTGGAGATGATCAGATCTGTTCTCCAGCAGCTCGCTGGAAGGCAGAGGGGCTGAAGGATGTGTGTGTGTCAGTGTGAACCTGAACCTTCTTTAACTTTCATAAAATTCAATTGGATCACAATCCATTCTTCAGCTTGAATTCTTTCTCACATGGATCCAAGGACCGAGATACATATCTCTTCTTGAGAAACCGTACAGTATCACGAAAGTTTTTTCTTAGGTTTAACATAATTTGTCTTGAAGGAAGACTACCTTTCTTTGTCTCACTACATGGTGTAATGGCTGGTAATAAGAGCTAACATCTTTCCCAAGTTGATGGACTCTATTTTCCTACCCACAGTCCTAGGCTGTGTACCCACCAACATCTTGGTCCAGGAATGTCCAAACCTCCTGCCTCCCCTAGGCTTGAATACATACTCCATGCAGATCCACCTGGCTAGTCTGCACAACTCCTTCCTCAACAGGCCATCAGTGAGTGTCCCCTTCTCTTAACTGCCTTTATGTTGGATTTCTGCTAGTTATGACATGCTACCTTACTTTTCCTTCTGCACCTTAAATCTTAATGGCTGTGAAGAACGTTGCCATGAATCATGGTCCGGACTCAAAGTGGCTCATAGAATGTGAAGTTAGACATGAAATAAGTGCCATGAGGCTCTTGAACTTGAAATGGCGGTCCTTGGAAGAAAGCCCTTATTCCCTGGATAAAAGCATGAAATAGGGTAGGACAAGCAGTGCTCTCTTGGTTGGAGCCACCAGTTGGTTTAAAGACAAGTAGCAGCTCCAAAAGACGTGTTGCCCTCAAGTAAACCCTTCAGTGTTAGGGTTGAGAACAAGCATAAGGGCGGCCAGGATGTTCCCCACACTCCTCTTCCTTGGGTTCCTTATACTGCACATCTACCTCCAAGAAGAGGCATGCCATCAGCAGGGCAAGAGCTGGGTAGCCTGAGTACATGAGTACATGCTCCAGGGTGACACGTCCTGTTTTGGCAAAGGCCAGAACTGCTCCTGAAGTGTCTCTTTAAAAGGCTGGATTCTGCTAAGGCAGGCCTCCCGGAGACACCTCTTCAGGAGCATTCAGGGGGTCTGCTTCTCCACCTTCCTCTAGGGAATGCCATGACCTAGTAGCCAGCCAGTGGGTCCCTGTGAGTGTGCCAGGGCCCAGTAGTCCTTGGTTGCATGATGCTGGCTCCTGGGCACCAGCAAGTCAACCTTAATATAGCCTGGAGTGCCACAATCACTGTCCATCACTTTCTGGCCTTTAACTTCCAGCATGACCAGCAGTAGAGGCCTAATCTCCCCCGGACGCATGGTCAGCAGGATTCTCTAAAAGTTGAGGATGAGGAACAAGTGCTCTGGGTGAGGAGCAGAGGGTGGGTCTTGTTAGATACAGCTGAGCATGTCCAGCTCATGCTCCAGCTGTTTGCGGACTTCCTGCGTGGTCCAGGGCTGGAGGTCCAACTCACTGGCCCTGAAGACTGTCATAGCTGGCCAGCCCTGGCACCAGACTATCAGCAGTCAGATGTTCAGAGACTCGCAGCACCTGCAAGAGTCCGCCTGCATCACTGGTCAGGTTCCCAGGGGTGACCAGCCCAGCCCAGATTAGGGACAGGACCTGACCCCCTGGTTATACACACCTGCAGGATTCAGGTAAGCATGGGCTCCTATCAGTCTGTATCAGCATGCTGCCAGAAGCACTGTGTCTCATACAGGAGTTCACTGAAGGCATAGCTCTGTTTGACTCCACCCAGATATGGGCATCAGCATGCTATCAGCCATGGCCTCTGGTCTTGATGGCAGGGTCGTCCTCTCAGCTCCCACATTGCTCCCAAATGCCTTTCTCTGCAAAATGGGTTGTGTTCTATTCGCATTGGTGTTCACGTGCCCAGAGGAACCCTTCAAGGCCTGTGTGTCTCACTTCAAGACCTCCAGTGTGTCAAAGGACAACATAGAGAAAGCCCCAGTCCTGACCTCACTTACCTGTGGGCTTTTGATGGTTATATCTGAGTAGCCTGGGAGCTGATTCAGGGTTGTTGGAACCTTCCTGCCCATAGGACAGCGGAGGCAGTGGGGGTGGTGAGTTTCTGTTCCTCCTGTAAACAGTATACTTCTCTAGCCCTCAACCGCGCTCCAATGCCCTTGGTCAGCACCATATTGAGGTGCACCTGCACTCACAGACTGGTCATATAACTCAGCAGAAGCTGAGCCCAGGTGGCCCAGTGGTTGTGTGCAGGACTGCAACTCACAGGGTTGATGGTTCAAATCCAGAAGCAGCTCTCCAGGAGCAAGCCTGTGCTCCCTACTCCCACCAGGGCAGTGATGCAGGGGGGAAGAAAAAAAAACTTTGGCTCTTGGCAAAGACACTCCTGACTGGTGGTGGTGTTCTTATTCCAGTCAGGATCAGAGCAGACCGGCAGCCCTTTGTTCATCCTAGTTTGATGCTTAGATAGTGGCCAGAGGTGTTTCATGTCTAGGCTCTTTAAGGTTGTGGTGCCCACCTCTTTTTTTCTGGGCAAACATAAGACTTTTTTTGTGGAATCCCATTCCGATTTCCACATGTGTATAGAGGATTCCTGGCTTCATTCTGTGGCAGCAGTACAGTGGGCTGTGGATATTTATAAGGCTTTACTGGAAGATATGGTGTAATGGGGTACAATTGGCAAATAAACAGAAAAATAAAAAGGAAAAACAGTAAAAAGACAAAAAATAAAGGGAAACAGAAAACAAACAGAATTTGGGATCCAGACTGACAGTGTAACTTGGTGTATATTCTCAATGTGAAATATATGGTGCTGGGCTGAGCCCTCATGGCACAGTGGTTTTTCAGGGGACTACGGTCTACTGGGATGGAGTTTCTAATCCAGCAGCAGCTCTGCAGGAACAAAGGGTACATTTCCTAATTCCATGACCAGATGGCAGTGATGCCCCCCCCACCAAATAAAGAAATACATTGTGCATTAAGAACATAACTGCCCCATTTGAGCAAAGTGTCATTGTAGTAGAAGCCAATACAGGTCAAATGTTGGGGGAACGTTGTGACCTGTGGATGTTGTCCATGAAGCAGTGTTCCTCAACCTCCAGCCTGCAGCACACATTTGGCCTGCAGAGGACCTTTGTCTGGCCTACCGGGTGTTTTTGCCACCACTCCTGTCTTCCTTAACAGTTGATTAATCCTGTGTCCGCTGTGAATATGTTCACAGTTATTTTTTGAACTATTGTCATGCCCGCCAATGGTCAGAGGGACAGTGAACTGGTCCCCTGGTTAAAAAAAAAAGAGTTTGAGGAGTCCTTACATGAAGTGTTCAGGGGTTCCTTAAACCCTAGGATTGAAGTGGGAGGCATACAGAGGGTCGTGACTATGGCAGAAATCCAAGTAGCCTTCGTGTGAATTACCTTGAGCACATGCTCACACTTTGGGAGTCTTGTGTGCTCCATTTGGAAGGAAGCTAAGAATATAGGCAATGTGGAGGAGGGGATGTAATGCAGAGAAAGCTAAAAGCTGTAACCTTGGGGATGTCTTGGCTTTTCCTTGTTCAGAGTGATAAGCAGTGACAAACATTAACATATCAAG
Organism: Nesogale talazaci; assembly: GCA_004026705.1. Lineage (NCBI taxonomy): Eukaryota > Metazoa > Chordata > Mammalia > Afrosoricida > Tenrecidae > Nesogale > Nesogale talazaci. The sequence goes on from PVJH01026622.1 coordinate 20,180, forward strand.
TTTCTTCTTTCCTCAAACAGCCCTGTGGGGTTACGATGAGTTGAATGTGGCGATTATCTGCAGATTTTACCCCAGGAGGGAAAAGCATGATGGAGAGGGATCGGTGTGTGTATTTGGTGGGTGGGTGGGCTTTTGTCCATGGTAGATTCTATTCTTCACTACCATGACATCTCTTGTACCTTGTTCTCAATGTGTGCCGCAAACTTATTGCGGCTGGGTTATGGGTTAGTTCATTATGTTGCCAAGACTGCTATGGAAATGTTTCCTAAAACATTTGGTTCTGAATATGTCCCTAGAAGCAGTTGTAAGACATATGCTTTTCTGCCAATATACTTTTGAACTTCAAATGGCTGTCCTTGGAGGAAAACCTGAATTCCCCAAGGAAAAGCACAAGATAGCATGGACTAGTCTTTGCTATATTGGTTTTAGAACTAATCGGGCATTTTTCCTAACCGTTCATGAGCATGTGCCCTTTACGGAAAACCAATTAATGCTCCCTAAAATAAGCCCCCAAACTTTTGAGCTGACCTTGCTGCCTTAAAGTGATCTGGCCTACAGTGTCCCCTTGGAAGACACTGCTTTGGGAAAACAAAGCTTTGTCCTGAATCTCTCCTTCACATATGTCTTACATTGCTTGCATCTTGCTTAAACATGCTCAATGAGAAAGATGAGTGCTTTGAGCTTGCTCATGTCCATGCGGTACCACTGAAGTGAACAAAATTGCTGCGGAGGCTTTCTAAAGCTGGTTGTGTCCAGTGGAAATGCCAGCCCATAGGCACAGGGAGAGGAGAGAAAAAAGCCCTTAAGATGTTACAGCTTGTTGGTAATGAGTGTTCCATGAGTTGCTCCCCATGTACTACAAGAGGTCCATGTGAGACCAGTCAGTGAATTAACCCCATGTAGCAACTCTCAAAGACTTGTCGCCCTCAAGTGACCCCTTCAGTGTCAGGGTTCAGAACATACATAAAGGATGCCAGGGTGTTCCCACCACCTGCCCACATCCCTTGAGTTCCTTATACTGGACATCTACCTCCAAGAAAAGCCATGCCATCATCAGGGCAAGAGCTGGGTAGTCTGAGTACATGCATGGGTGGGACTTACTTGGTGTTCTAGGGTAGTGCCCTCCAGTGGTGAAAGGTCAGAACAAATTCTGAGGTGCCTCGTAGGAAGACTGGACTGTGCTAAGGCAGGTCTCCCTGAGGCACCTCTCCAGGAGCATTCAGGGAAGCAGCTTCTCCACCTGCCTCCAGGAAATGTGGTGACCTAGCAGCCAGTCAAGAGGTCCATGTGAGTGTGCCAAGGTCCAGCAGGCCTTGGTTGCATGAGGCTGGCTCCTTGGTGCCAGCAAGTCAACCTCGACACAGGCAGGAGTGCCTCAATTTCTGGCCATCACTTTCTGTCATTTAGCTTCCAGCATGATCCGCAGTGGAGGCCACAACTCCTCAGGACCCATGGTCAGCAGGAGTCTCTGGAAGATGCCGGTGAGGAACAAGTCCTTGGTGTATGGAGCAGAGGTGGGTCCTGACAGATTCAGCTATGCATGAGCAGTTCATGCACCTGCTGCGTGCTGTGCTCCTCCATGGTCTAGGACTGGAGGCCCAACTCATTAGCCCTGAAGTCTGTCATAGCTGCCAGCCCTGGTGCCAGGCTCTCAACAGTCATGTCTTCAGTGGCTCGCAACACCCTACAGAGTCCGCGGATCACATTTGAAGGTTTCGTTACTGGTCAAGTTCTCAGGGGTGGCCAGCTCTGCCGAGGTCAGAGACAGGCCCTGCCTCCCCTGAAAGATCCTGGTAAGCATGGGCTCCTATCAGCCTGTGTTGGCATGCTGCCAGAAGCAAAATGCTGCATCCATTCACTAGACCCTAATACCTGGGGACCAACCTGCTGTTGGCCAGGGCCACTGGTGTTGATGGCAGGGATGCGCTCTCACCTCCCAGATTGCTCCTAAATGCCCCCTGCTTCAAAGAGGGGTGTGCTCTATTGGAATTGTTGCTCAATGCTCAAAGGAACCCTGCAAGAACTGTGAGGGTCACTTCAGGGTCTCTAATATATCAATGGACAGGATAGAAAAAGCCAGAGTCCTGACCTCATTTCCCGGTGGACTTTTGATGGTTATGTCTGAGTAACCTGGGAGCTGATTCACGGTTGTTGGAACCTTGCTGTCCATAGGAAAGCAGAGACACAGGGGAGGTGGATTTGTGTGCCTCCTATAAACAGTGTACATTTCTAGCCCTAAACTTCAGTGCACCCCCTTAGTCACAACCATATTGAGGTTCACCTGGACTCATAGGCTGGTCATAAAACTCAGTAAAACCTGGTCCCTGGTGGCGCAGTGGTTATATGCGGGCCTGTAAGCCACAGTGTTGATGTTTCAAATCCAGCAGCAGCTCTCTAGGAGCAAAGCTGGTCCTCCCATTGTCACCAGAGGGCAGTGATGTCCCCCAAAAAAGAATTGGGTGTGTTTCTTTGTGTGTGTGAGAGATAGAGAGAAGAGAGTCTGAACGCTTGCTGACAGTCAAGTGAAGAGAGCAAAATATGAGCCACATTGAGCTTACACTTTGGGAGGTAGGTCCTCTCATCGCTGTCGTCTAATCAAGGGTCCTCAAACTACAACGCATGGGCCACATGTGCTACACCAAATACATTAATCCAGCCTGTCGGGTATTTTTGCCACTGTGTCCTTCCTCCTTAGCAGCCAAGTCATTCCTGGCTAGTAGTGAAATTGTTCATAGTTTTTTTATAACTATAGCCCAGCACCAATGATCTGAGGGACTGTGAACTGGTCCCCTGTTTACAAAGTTTAAGGACCTCTGTATCTAATGCGTCAGGTTGAGAGAGCAGAGTTCTGGATATAAAGGGAGTCTTTCATAAAGAAGGTAATGAATGTAAACCGACAAATTTCAACAAATTCTGGCCATCTCATAGCACATTATACATTGGCCCACAGAAGGCTGACACTCCTGGCAGGGAGAGTCAGAGATCCTCCTGGAACCTACAGCTGACTAACTTCCTAAAAATGAAAGTTTTCTGACAATGAAAGGAAGGGCTGTGTGTTAGACAGGGTTCTCTAGAGAAACAAAACCAGGACACTTATGTTTTGATATCAATGTTTATCTCTCTATATACAAATAGATGTATACAGTACATAACCTTCCATGGTGTACAATGTAGAATAATGACATCCCAAATCATAGAACCATTCCAACATACCAATTTCCCTATCAGAATACTCCCATAGATGAAAAATAGCAATGTCCTGAAGTACACAATCTTTCACCACAACAGGAAGGAACAAGTCTGCCTATTGTGGGGTCGAACATGTCTGAAGACAACTTTGATTGCTATTTTATGTACACCTGGATTGACAGTGAAAACTGTCAATGAACTCCCAACATTGGCCTACAATGGGGTTGATAGAACACAGTCTTCTTAGAGAGGCTAGGAAAGATGGCATGGCATATTGGGACAGTTGGGTCTTTTTTGTATTCTGAGCCAGAATCTCAGTAATGGAAAACTTAACTTTCAGCTTCTTTCAATCTCATAATATTTTTCTCCACAATCACAAACTCCTACAAATGCTACCCACTCCTGGTTCCAATCTTTACACAGATTACTTGTGAGACACCCCTTCAGCTGATGAGGGCTGTTGGGTAGAAGTCACCAAAGCAGATGGATAAGACTTTTTTAGAGGAATACAGACTGTCCTACAGTCAAAAGTGGCCAGACATCCTGCTTTTGTTGGGACAGTCCTAATCTTAAAAAATTTACCCTTGCGCCATTTAAAAAATTCCCGATTTTGGGGAAGAATGCATGACAAGCTAGGGAACAGCAGAACAGGAAGAGAATAAACGCCCTCCCCCCACCTGCCTCCATCAATGGTGTCCTGCTTTATCAATAAAATCTGGACACTTTATCACAGGCAGCAAAAAGCAGGGCAGTCCACCAATAATCACCCTGATGACAGGGTCCCTCATTCCCCAGCTCAAGTGATTTATACACCAGCAGTATAGTGAAGTGTCTCTCAAAGGAACCTCAAAATAAAGCTACACGATCTACAGGGTGATTGTCCCACAGGGCGAATAGCTCACAGCTTGATGCAGAGAACTAACCAAGACAACTGACTACCACTGGTCTGATCATCAGAGAGTAAGAAATGGAAATGTGAGGCTTGCTGAACCATTATCTTGGCCCTTTAACAGTGTTATTAATCCCACATGTGCTTATTGGCTACTTTCACACAATAAGCCTAAGTAACACAGACTATTAGTCTGGCCACAAGCTACTTTGGGAGTCTGACAGGTTGTAGAGGACACCCCCTGTGGCAGTCATGTGCTTATGTTAATTTTATGATTGAAATATAGGGGTGGAGTCTAGCCTGTTAATCTGGAGATAGCCGTTAAGTAGCCAATGAGGCCTCTATGTGGGGATGGCTTTCTGCTGAGACCTCTGGGAAATCTCGCGATACTTCCCTCCTGAAGATGAGAAGCTATCTTCCCCAGTTGTTGGAAGTTAGTCTCAGAGGCGATCATTCACGGAAAAGACAAGATGGCAGTGTCTGAGAAGCTGGGGGAGCTGGCTGGATTGGGATGCTTTCTTAATGTCCTATTTCTCTAATACATAAACCTTTTCCTTATATAGATATGCATGTCCTTGAATTTGTTCCTCTAGTCTACCTGGACTAATGCCCCCCAACTTCCCCATGTAATTTGGGGATCTGAATTCCTGAGGACAAGTCATAGTATAAATGGGGATCCCTCTGGTATATATTGGTTGTTAGATGCGTGGAACAGGGAGGCCGGGTGGTTTGAGAGATTGTGGCAGGTGCCTTGTCCAATGTGTGTGTGGGGTTCATCTTTAGAGTACTTCTCTCACATCCCATCTGATCTTTGGTCACAAGGTACTTTGGAGACTGTGCAAAGAACATGTAGCATGACGAATTCTGTCATGTTCTGGTCTGTAGTTCATATGCTTTCAGAATGTAGATGATTACTTCTGAGGCTGGTGTGAGCTCCCAAACATTCAGGCAACTTTTCCTTCAGTTGGGTGGGCCTCTTCACTTCCCAAAGTTGGGGGCTTAGAAAAAAAAACACCTTATAAGGCAGGATCAAGTAGAGTGTGCTCAGACTTCCTGTATGGAAGAAGCCAGATTGAGGACTGCTCTGTGACCAAAGTCACTCACTGTTGTCAATATTCTCAGAGTACTTCAAATAGACCTTGAAGTTTCTTTCCCAAGCAAGTTTATTTCTCAAGAACAAGGGAGTAAAAAACCTGCCTAATCGATTCCCATTGATCCTCCTTTGACACAGAGAACCCCCTCTCCATATGTATGGTTTTCCAGACAGAAAAATCCTTATTGCCATGAGCCCATGTTGCTCTGACTTTCCTTCCTTTGAGGAACTGACTCTTGAGAGCCATGGATGACAGGCCAACCGCTGGCCATAAATCAAATGTCAAAACTTCAATAAGCAAAAGGATATGTAGAAAATAAGAATAGGTGACTCAAGTTGAAGGCCTGATTGGAGTTAAAACCATTCGATTTCTCAGGGAATGAGGCCAGCTCATTTGATACAATACAACAATGTGATTTTTCCTGGAGACGTGTGTGTGTTTGTGTGTGTGTGTGTCTGGAGAGAGGGGGCAGTTAATATCAGGAGTCAGGTGAGTTACCCTTGCTCATGGAAGGGGCATGATGATACGAATGATTATGTCCAGCCAAATAACTGGTTTTCCCATGTTTGTTGAAGTGAACTGGCCTTCTGGTTGTCTTCAACTCTCTGAGATCCCAACTCCATTCCTGAATTCTTGGTGTTGCCAGTACAAGGAGAAGCAGTGGATAGTGGCAGGCGGGCCTGTGCTTCTGTGGCATCTGTGACTGAAGATAAACTCTTAAATTTCTTAGTTCCATGGACATCCAGGATGTTTGACAGCCCTGAGGCTGCTTAAGGCTACTGGCTTTAGAACCCTCTCAGTCCAAGAAAAAAGGACACTCTTTGTTCCAAGAGCGGAGTCCTTTAGATGGGTAATGCAAATAGGATCTGCATGTAAACCTGAACTTGAAGGAGGTGATTCTATGAGCATGTCCTCCCTGATTATACAGGCCTTCTTGCTCTTCTGAAGAAACCCAGGCCTGGAAGATTCCACGGAACAGTCACTCCTAAGGGATCTGTGCTCCCCTACAATATTGACTAAGGTTTGAAAACAAAGTGTAAAGGTAGAAGGAGGATTGTCAAGGACCTTGACTGGCAGAGACTGAATCAGACTGTGGAGACTTGGACAGACAATGGAAGACGGAATAGAGCAAAGACACTTTCACTTGTACTGAGAGAGGAAGGAAGTCAGGGACCTTGTGACTGAGCCTGAGACCAGAAAAATACTTGCTTTCTGCCTGAGCTGGGAGGGGGATGTTGACTGTGGAACAATAAAGAGTAGAAATTTTTGCAGGATGATCCTCACTTTTGGAGGGACCTATGAACTTTGCTACTATAGGTAAAGTGACCAGATTTTAAGTGGGTCACCATTGACTGTGGGGAGGGGGGGACTTCTTGATTAAAAATATGTTCTACATGGAGCAAGGAAAATGTTCATAGAACGCATAAATAGTATTGTAATATATATGTAATTATAAAATGCTGTGGGATGTGGGAAAAAATTTTAAAAGGCCATCAACTGGTCACCTGATACTATATTCAATTGTCTTTATGTCTTCTGAGACATTTTGGCCATTGCAAGGGATTGTGAAATACAGCATTGAAGTAGCACTGTGACCGGAATGCTTGTTCTCAGAACAGGGGTAAATTGAGAGGGTTGAGCTATGACCAGTTCTTGCCTTGTCAAAATTGGAAGCCTGAAGAGGGTCAGATTAGATCATTCCCCTGCTGTACACTGGGTGTACATGTCCTGCCGCTTAAACTTTTCCTTGTCTTCAGATAGGTTCTTGCTTGACCTCACTGGTCATTTTAGATTTGTGCTACATAGAGTGTCAGGAGAAACAGTTGCTGAAGTGTATGGGACGTAAGGGGGCATGGAGAGGGTAGTAAAAGGAGGAGAGTTGATAGCATTGATGATTGTATAACTCTATCCAATGGGTGGAACAACATAACTCTGGGAAATGCTGAGATTTATATTGGAATGAGTAAGATATGCAGTCAAAATATTATTCAAGAAGAGGAAAGGTCCTTGTGTCTCATGCCTGTTGTCTGGCATATGCTGAGCAAGTCTCACCTTTGTGATCTGGGTAGATTTGTAAGCCCTGATTGTTTGTTCTCTTCATCCTGAAGGTCTCATTGCCCTGTGGACTATCCAATAGTCAAAATTCCATTTTTGTGGAGAACCATGTGTAAGCCTGGAATTGTCATGGCACAGTGAATAGTGTTGCGCTTCCATCTGTCATTGGTATATGTTATCCACATAGCAACTGGTACCATAGAGGACTCTGGTAACTTGTGCCATACTACAAGGTTGAGGCTGTGACCGTGCCATCGTTTATTTTCATTCAAGGTGTGGTTCATTTAGACACAATATAGCACACCCACAGCAAAATTGTTCCCCAGTGTTCAAGAGCCACTTGGGAAACAAATTCCCAGGCATATGGGTCTGGTAGAAGATGAATCAGATGTAAAGGCCACCTTTTGAAGCATTAAGGTTTTTTCAGAATGCCCCACCTCCCATGCTTTGTTTTGTCATTTTACTTGGGATACGTTTGAGGCCATGTGTTAGTCCAGGTAAACAAAAGAAAGTAATTCATACACATGCATATGAATATAAGGGAAAGTTTTATATATAACAGAAATGAAACATTGAGAAAGCATGCCAACCCCATCCAGTTCAAAGTCACAAGTCCGACATTAACCCATATACCCAAAACCAGTCTATAAAATCTCATTCTGACTAATGAGGGTGCCAGCCAGTGGGTGCAGAGTCCTGGCACTGACAGGAGATTCCCTATGGCTCCTCACTTCCAGGGATCAGGGTCCATCAACAGCACCCACTGGTGGTAGAAGCTACTCAGCGCTGGCAGGTGTCTCCATGTGGCTTCTCCAGCTTCAGAGGTCTGCTTCCATCAGGGTATGGTTGTGTGGCTTCTCCTCCAACTCCTCCAGGTCCTCAGAAGCTGCCATCTTGTCTTGTCAGTTGAGCAACTCCCAACAACTGGGAAAAATTGTCTCTCATCTCCACCAGGGAAATACCGCCATGCTTCCAAGAATTCTCAGGAGAAAGCCATGCCCACACAGAAGACTCATTGGTTACTCAATGGCTATCTCCAGATTAACAGACTAGACTCCACCCCTTTATTTCAATCATGAAATTGACATCGGTACATGACCGCCACAGGCTGTAACCAGTGAGTGGGTCTGAGCAACACCATCTATACAGTAAAGCCTAAGGATCACTAAGCCTTGGGTGCAAGGTGAAAGAAATTCTGCATTGAGGAAAAGGTCTTTGCCCAGGCGGTGGAAAGCATGGACAACTTGTGTGGGGTGGGTGTGTGGCAAACTTTCAGTTTTCTACAACTTCCTTGCAAGCTTCTTGATGCCCAAGCACATACACAATGAAGTCATTGGTACATAAGATCCATAATAACGTATGATCTGTGTGACTTCAAGAATGCCCCCCAGACTTCCTTTTTTAACATATGATTGTAGGATCATAACTCCAAGAATGACCACTGCAGGGAAGCCCATACTCTGCCTGGATGACAGCCTTCTCCAGAGATCTTGGGGTTGGAGAACGGGGAATGTTTCTGTCCCTTTTCTTGTCTGAGTTATAGGAGAGTCAGGTACAGCAGGTCTGTGAACTACATCTCAGGGATGGCGTCAGCGTGTCTAAGAAGTGCTACGACTTAGCTGGAACTGAAATCCAGCTTGGCCTCCAGCTGCTCCTGGTCCATAAGCCCCTAATTATGGAATGTCTGATTGCCTGTGGAATTCCTCTATAGAGTGTCTAACTTGGAGTTTATTGGACCCCCCTCAGTGAAAGGGAGCAAGAAGTGATATAACCATGGCTTCAGTTAGTGAATGTGCTGTGTTAACCCCTCTAAGCAGTGATGGCAGTGTTTCATGTTGCTCTCTGAATTGGTCCATGACCCCTGAAACCATTGACCCTTTTCCTTATTGTGTGGAGCACATGTTATTATTCCTGGGACCCTTTGGGAAGCTGTTTTTGCAATAAAGTCACCTGGAGCATTCTTTCCACTATCCATGGGGGCATTTCTAGAAAGCCTGAAGAGAAGGAGGAAGCAGCCCAACAGCCAGCACTCAGGAATGAATACTGGCAGAATTTGGAGCCCTGCTGTTAGGGTTCAAATTCATGAACAGCTGCAATGTCTTCATTCGATTATAACCATACTGCTAGAATCTAATAGCGATTCTTTTTCGGCAGTCCTAGTACACATCTCAGTACATCTTTATCGGCAAGCTAATGTGATTAGAAGTAGAAAGCAAAATTTGTGGATTAATTGTAACCATAAGAGAGCAAGCATGCATTACAAGGTTCATTCTCTGTCATAAAAATACCTAAATTGACCATAATATCCTCATTCTCATGACAAGATTTCACCATTCTGATTACAACATTAAAGGGAACAAAAATTAAACATAATCAAAAAAGTGT
>PVJH01026623.1:0-29786 GCA_004026705.1 Nesogale talazaci
ACCAAGCAGGCATTCTACCCACCGGGCCTCCCCACCTCCGGGCGCTCTCTCCCCGGCCGGCCGGGGGTTCCTCACCTTTCCTTCCTCCTCGCCACCACCACCACCAGGACCCACGGGGCAGAAGCGGAGCCTAAGAACAAAGAAGGCCCCCCAAAATCCACCCCACGGCGGCAGAGCCCGGAGCCGAATCCATTGTTTACAGCACCCCACCCCCACCCAGGCCGCACCCGCCCCCCCCCTTCCTCCCGGGGGGGCAGCGGGGAGCACCGGGACGCTCGCTCGCCCAGCCCAGGGCCGGGCCCTTCCCTCCCCGCCGCCGCCGCCGGCGGCCCAGGGACCCCACCGAGGAGCTGCTCCGCGCGGGCGAGGAGGCGTCCGGGGGGCCGCGGGGCGTCGGCGGGGGCGGGCGCCGTTCCTTAGGGCCCCGGAGGATCCATCCTCATCCCCATCTCCGCCCCCCTCCTCGCTAGCTGCCTCCCGGGTCTCCTCCTCTCCGGTGTCAGTTGGGATCAGCTGATCGGAGTGAACTTCTCCCCGCTCTGACTAACAGGAAGGCGTGCGCCGTGCAGCCTTAGGAGGGGGCGGCGGAGGTGGAGCCCGGCGCCGGCGGGGGCGGAGAAGGACGTGCACAACCTCCTGGGAGATGTAGTTCCACGTCGGGGCGCCCTCGCCCGCTTCCCGGAAGGGAGAAGCCTCCGGGACTACAACTCCCAGGGAGAGAGGCGATGCCCTGGCGGAGAGGCGGCGGAGACAGGCCCCTGCGCATTTCGGGACTTGGAGTTTGAGCATCGATTGTAGTTTTCTTCCGTGTTTGGAATTATGCCCCGGCAAGGAGTGTGTGATAATGTGTAGTCTAAGTAGGAGACGTTGTTTTGCTATTCTAGATAAGGTGCTCGGTGCCTAATTTTTCAGAAATGGACCTTCTCTTTCTTCTTCCTAGCTTGTTTTCACCTGGAAGCTCCCCGAAACCTTTTCCAGTGGAGGTGACCCCGCTGGTATTTGACATACCTGTGCTGTATCTTCCAGTATCACAACAGCAACATGCGGGCCACCACAGTATGACAAACTGACGGACGAGCAAACGAAACTCTGCACAACTGGCCCAATAAGCAGTAGCACAAGAAACGAACAAAATATTAAAGTTGTCACAGATTTCAGTGTATTTGGATCCACGGGGGCCATGGAGGCAGCAATCAGGAAATCAACATATTGCATTGGCCAAATCTGCTGCAACAGACCTCCTTAAAGTATTAAACAAAAGCGAGCATGTCACTCTGAAGACTAAGGTGTGCCTCACTCAAGCTGTATTTTCAATCTTATACCCAAGCACAAAACTGCACATTGAAAAGGAAGACTGTACGACTCGTTTTAAAGACAGTTAAACTGCTGAGCCCTGGTGGTGCAGTGGTTGTGTGCGGGACTGTGGCCCACAGGGTTGACGGTTCAAATCCAGCAGCGTCTCTTCCAGAAGCAAGGCAGGGCAGTGATGCGGGGTGAGGGGGAAATGGTTTTTTTTTTTTTTAGGCATCACTGTCCTCTGGTAGGATTGGGGGACCCAGCCTTGCTGCTGCTGGATTTGAACTGCCACGCCAGTCATCCGCAGTCCCGCGCTCAACCACTGCGCCACCGGGGCTCAGCCCTCTGAAAATGTTTTTTAAAAGGTAAAAAAAAACCAGCGATTTGGCTGAGCCCCGGTGGCGTCGTGGTTGTGCGCGGGACTGCGGCCCACTGGGGTGGAGGTTCAATTCCGGCTCCCAGGAGAAAAGACTGGACCTCCTACTCCCACTACCGGAGAGCAGTGATGCCTAAAAAAATTAATTAATTAAATTAAATTAAAAAAATAATAATAATAAAATATTACATGGAGAGCAATGACTATTGTACCACTCTTCTTGATATGATTGAATTATTGGATTATATGACATGTGGAAGAAGTGCTAACAAAACTTTAAAAAGACAAAACAAAAGAAAGACGGAAGAAGAACTGATAACGTGGAATTATGGTTGGCAAAGACTATAGAATATACCGCTGAGCCCCAGTGGCACGGTGGTTGTGCGCGGGACTGCGGCCCACTGGGATGGAGGTTCAATTCGCGCTCACAGGAGCAAAGGCTGGGCCTCCTACTCCCACCACCATGGCAGTGATGCCTAAAAAAAAAAATTAAATTAAATTAAAATCAAAAAATTAGAATATACCATGGACTCCCAGAAGAATGGAAAAATCTGTCTTGGCACATTGTGGACACATACATAGTTCAATATGTACTTATCAAACAAAATGGGTTTCTGTTTTGCAATGTTTCTAAATGAGTCTTCCAAGAAAGCAACAAAGGATAATTATCAGAACATTACATTTATATTTTATCCGAATATATATATATCTTTTTTTTTTGGGGGGGGGTGGGCATCACTGCTTTCCAGTGGTGGGAGTAGGAGGCCCAGCCCCACTGCTGGAATTGAACCTCCATCCCAGTGGACCACAGTCCTGCGCACAACCACTACGCCACCGGGGCTCAGCCCCTGAATATATATATATCTTTATTCAAAGAAATTGAACATTTCTTTGGGAAATAAATGCATATTCAGATAATAACCATTATTTAAATGGCTTTTATTTTCCAATTCCATTCAGATGGACTTTCTTTTAGAAAATTAATATTATTGACTCACAAAACAACCATGCTCACCAAGAAATGATGTTACTGTTACTACAAGAATTATGTAGGTACCTCCAAATGGAAGAATTAAACAAGTCCACCAAGAAACACAATGTACATTTGAAATGTTGTGAGTTCCCTCTGTGCTCTCCTAAGCATAGCCTTCGTTACTGCCACCAAAGGAACGTTTCCTTAATGGGCCTAGCTGAGAAGGTGGGAAAGATACTGACTGGACTATGTTTTAACTAAATTCATTTTGATTGCCATCCTGCTAGGTATGAAATGATCCATCTCAGAAGCAGGAATTGGGGCGGGGGGCGGGGCCAGAATTTCACTACCAGTAAAAGAGAACAGAGGCCAGAGTACTGTGCTCCTTTTAGGCCCCAAACCCCTTGTGCATTAAACCTCCTTGATCCAGGAGACAGTTTGACACCAGACACATGGCAGAGGAGTAACAGTGGTGGAGCCAGGAGCCGAGGACTTCCTAACCTAGAGAGCAGGTGAAGCTGAGTGCTTTTAGGTAGGAGCCTGGTTTGTGGAGTAAGGTACCTCTGGGCACTTAATCGGGGGAGCTGGGTTTGAAGAGCCATGGAACTGCAATTGAATACCTTCAATTTGAGGCTTCCAGTGGAGTAGCATGCCCTTTAGCCATTCAGTGGCAACCCTAAAAGAGACTGAGATTATAACACTGCCAGAGCTGGACAAAAACCAAGCCAAGAGGCTCAGAGTCAGAGAGAGGCCTGCCTGTGGACACAGCAGAGAAGAACTTACCCTGAGGCGTTCTCACCTGAATTGCAACCTGTCAACTTCTCTAATAAGCCCCCTAATACAGAGCATGGTCTATGAGTTCTCTGTAACCATTGCAATGTGAACCCAACTGAAAAATAGAGCCTGCTGTGGGAAACAGTGATAAAAGTAACAGTCTGTGTGAGACAGAGAAATAGTCTGTAAGTTTTGTATGCAGTAACAATTATATTTTCCTTTTCACCTCGGACTATTTAGGTATAATCTCATATTCCATTCTCTATTGTCGACCACATGAGAATTTTCCAGCAATACTATAGTCACAAGACTTATGACATCTTTGGCCCTGTGCTCCATAAAATAAGCCAAAACATGTCTTCAATTAGACATCCTCTTGAATTTGTATCCTATTCTTTGGGATCCCTTTCACCCCATTGTGTATTAACAGTAGTCTAGGGCTGAGCCCCGGTGGTGTAGTGGTTGTGCACGGGACTTCGGCCCACTGGGACAGAGGTTCAATTCCAGCAGTGGGGCTGGGCCTCCTACTCCCACCACCGGAGAGCAGTGATGCCCCCCCAAAAAAAACAAAAACAAAACAAAATATTATCTCCACCCCCCAAAAAAAAGAAAGTAAATTACATATGTACAAATGTACTTGACACAATAGTTGGATGGATGGATTGTGATAAAAACTGTAAGAGCCCTCAATAAAATGACTTTTTAAAAAAGAAAGTAAATTTATTTGAGAATATGAAAGTGTAATATCCACATAATGATTTTTATTTGGTTTACTTCACTAATCATGTTAGATTTGTGTGTATTTATTTATATAATGAAGATCATCCAATGCATTAAATTCAAGATAGATAACCCCTTCAGAAATAGTAAGGGGAGCAACTGTTCCCTGGGGTATGGAAAGAGAGTGAGTAATGCAGGGGGAAAGGGGAACCAATAGCAAAGATAATCCCACTCAAGGGGAATGAATAACAGAGTTGTAGGTGAACGGACACAGTGGATGGTATAAGATATGGCAAAATAATAATAATTTTTTTTTTTTTTTTTTTTTTAGGCATCACTGCCCTGGTGGTGGGTAGGAGGCCCAGCCTTTGCTCCTGGGAGCCGGAATCGAACCTCCATCCCAGTGGGCCGCAGTCCCGCGCACAACCACTACGCCACCGGGGCTCAGCCCCAATAATAATAATTATTATTTATAGCATAATAAGAGTTCTTGACTAAAATGACCCAGATTTTCCCACAAAATTTAAGAAGCTCCCTCATATGTATTCACACGCTCAAGTGTGCATATGTGTGTATGCTTACTGCCATGGAGCTGATTCAGACTCAGAATGATCCTATATAGGGTTTCTGAGGCTATAAGTCTTTTTCTCTTTTTATTAATCATAGTCTTGGGAGCTCTTATAGTTATCAGTTTCAAAACATTTTTTTCTTGATATCAGGTTCCCTATATCCCCTACCTCCCCCACCTTATCCATAGGAACCCTTCCCCCCCATAATAGTTTGTTTTCTTTTTTCTTTATCGCCAAATCTTAAACAATCCAATATATTCATTAACATTCAATTCTGTTGTTTCATTCCATCATCAATGCTATCCACTCTCTATTTTCCCCTTCCCCATCGCCTTCCCATACTCTCAGGGAACCATACTCTTGCTACTGCTTCATAAGGGTTATCTATCTTGGCTCTCATGTATCTGAATGACTTTTTTTTAATTTTTTTTGGGGCATCACTGCTCTCCGGTGGTGGGAGTAGGAGGCCCAGCTCCACTGCTGGAATTGAACCTCCGTCCCAGTGGGCCACAGTCCCGCGCACAACCACTATGCCACCAGGGCTCAGCTCGAATGATCTTAAATATACAACTGGGCATACACAAATCTAACATGATTAATGAGGTAAGCTAAATAAAAACCATTATAGTAAAGAACTCTTGTACTGGGGTAAGATTTGAGTAGAGGCTCAAAGTCTTCCTGTTTCTTTATTGCATTTGTTTGTATGTACATATACAAACAAATACACACATTTATATATTTGCATATATACATATTTGCCCTTCTTTCCTCTTTTTCCTTTTTTCTCCCGCCTCACTAACATGTTTACCCATCATTCGCCTCTCATGAATTCCTCTCTAGTACAATTTGATTGATCAAACATAACCAGAAGAGTTCCACCCTCCTTGCCATCAATTTTAAAACACTTACTATGTCCCTATACCCATCATTATTGGCTCACCACTAACCTCACCCTACCCCCACCTCCACCTCCTCCCTCCAATGCCCCCAGGAATGGGTTCTTAAGATTGCCTATGCTACCTATCTTGTATAAACACACACACACACACACACACACACACACATACACACAAAGGAACATACAGATAAACACAAGTCTAACAGGGATTCTGACACTGATTGTACCTAACAACACATGCACCCTTTGAGTCTTCAGCATTCATGCCTGAAAGGCGCACATTTCTAAAATGTCCCTTTGCTATTCCTGCAGTCAGGGATGGAGAAGTCTAGTGCTCACACACCCCCTGCTACACGTTTTGGCTTTCAGTGTGGTTCCCTTGCGAGTAACCCCCAACCAGTTCAGATGGGGAGCCGAGTGCTGTCCTCTGAGTCAGAAGTCTACAATCAGGGTTTCTCAGCGACTTCGTGGCTTTGTTACCACCTCTTGGGTTGGACTCCCCTCTTGGGTTGTCCCCACGTGGACAAGTCAGGCCGGCCTATCTCCGGAAGCTGTATCTCCGGGGCTGTCCTCTGCAGTGCTCTCATCTAGGGAGAGACCATCAAGCCTCAAGCTGAGGCCAGTCCTGCAGTCATCTCTGGGAGCGAACTGCTCCAAGCAGGAACAGCAATCACCCTCAAGGATAGGCATGCTGGAATGAGGTCTCCTCTTGCTCTCCCTTTCCTGAGGAGAGGTGGACAATACCCTCCCCTTGGGTGGATTAATGCCATGACACCCCTGCCCATTGACATCGTTTTTCTTCCCCCACTGCCCTTCTGTGGGCCTTAAAAGCTTATTGGGGGGGGGTGGCAATGGAGGAATGAAGGGACACCTTTCAGCACAAGTGCTATCTGCATCTATTTTTGATGACATATAAATCACTGGGTTTGATCTGGCTCATGCCAGACTATCTGGCCCTCAGCCCGGGGACTGTGTATTATGTACATTTGCCCATTTGCCCATTCTGCTGTTTGAACTTATCTGAGGCTGTAAAATCTTTAGGCGTCAAGGGACAGTGAGATGGGATGGTCCAAGAAATGGCCCTACAGTTCAAGCCTTGCTACTGCATTCATGCCCCCTCTGGCCTGCCCTTTCTCAGCACTCCTGTTTATCCCTTAGCCTATCCCTCTGTTCACATGCAGTTGATTCCTGTGCTCTTTTGCCATTTACAACATCAGCCCCACCCCCTTGTTGCCATGCCAACGTTCTAATCCAGACTATCTTCTAGAGCAAGCATTTCCTTCCATCTCTTGCCTTTTAGACTTTTCCCTTAAATCTATGTACTTATAGCAAATCAATAGTTCTATAAAACTCCTCTCTTTAAATAAGTGAGTTAAAAATGTACATGCAAGAAGAATTCAGCATTTGCTTAACAAAATGTGTACAGGAGCAGATAGCAGTTTTATCAGCACACAATCCACATATCATGCAATTCGTTAGGTCAGTCATATCAAACAGTCCAACCACCAGTGGGGTTTGTGTGCGTGTGTGTGTGTGTGTGTATGTGTGTAAGATGACTAGCTTTTCCCCATCTGGGTAGTGGGGGAGTTACCCTGTGTGAACTGTCTGAGGTCTCTGCAAATTCTAACGTTCAATGATTCTTTCTTTTTTTTTGGGGGGGGGGGGGCATCACTGCTCTCCGGTGGTGGGAGTAGGAGGCCCAGCCCCACTGCTGGAATTGAACCTCCGTCCCAGTGGGCCGCAGTCCCGCGCACAACCGCTACGCCACCGGAGCTCAGCCCTGTTATTATTTTTTAAGGATTAAAAAAAATTATTGGAGCTGAGCCCCGGTGGTGTAGTGGTTGTGCGCGGGACTGCGGCCCACTGGGATGGAGGTTCAATTCCGGCTCCCAGGAGCAAAGGCTGGGCCTCCTACTCCCACCACCTGAGGGCAGTGATGCCTAAAAATAAAAAATTAAAAAATTAAAAAAAAAAAAAAGGCTTAAAGGGACTTTAAAAAAAAATTATTGGAGTTTGCATTAGCCAGCTGGGTTCATTTTAGCTCCTTCACTGCCAGATCTGGGGACAGAGACCGCTTCAGCTTCTCAGTCTTCTTGTTGGTGATGACCAGGGTGTAGAGGTACCTGCTGCATCGCACCTTGAACTTCACGTTATCCTTATTTTTCTCAATTCGACAGACTTGGCGTCTTTTCTCTGATGGTGAGCAGGAAATCCTTGATCTCTTCAATTTTGCGAGGCATGGCCATGAGACGTGAACCAGCACAGCAAGCCTTAAGAAATGAGGATGGCAGAGCAGAATGTTATTATTTTCAAATCTCACACGGACCACTGTCTCCCTTCGCCTCTGGTTTCTGCTGTTTTCCCCCTCCTGCACCTGTTTGACCTGTCGTCATCATTGCCCTATCGCTATGCGTTTGAAAAGTCTCTGGCTAGCATCATAGCCATAGACCTAAGCTGGACAGGGATCCATTCTTGATATAAGACTACTTCTTAAGGGGGGCTGAGCCCCGGTGGCGTAGTGGTTGTGCGCGGGACTGCGGCCCACTGGGACGGAGGTTCAATTCCAGCAGTGGGGCTGGGCCTCCTACTCCCACCCCTGGAGAGCAGTGATGCCAAAAAAAAAAAAAAAGACAAGAAATCAGGTTGGTGGGAGAAGGGGGGAAGCAGGGCAGGGGACAGGGCATCATACTGTCAGAGGGTTTGAGAAGTAGTTTAAGTTGTTGAATACCACATTGATTATCTGAAATTTTTTTTTTTATTTTATAGGCATCACTGCCCTCAGGTGGTGGGATGATTATCTGAAATATAAACCTCTACCAAATTCATAATCATTTTTTGGGGGGGGGGCATCACTGCTCTCTGGCGGTGGGAGTAGAAGGCCAGCCCCACTGCTGGAATCGAACCTCCGTCCCAGTGGGTTGCAGTCCCGCGCACAACCACTGCGCCACCAGGGCTCAGCCCTGATTTTTTTTTTCAATAAAGATAGATTCTGCAATGTAAGTAAGCCAAGCACTTGGACTGAATAAAGTCATTTCCTTACTTACTGAGCACATTAAATTCCTCAGGTCTTCAGAATAATTAACCACACATGAGATTCAAAACAAGTAGAAGACAAGGTTTTTTCCTTTCCTAAGCTTCCCCCGAAGGGAAGTCCTATACACAATTGACCTGTTACCATTAAAACACATATTCCCAAGCTAACCCTCCCAAATGCACAGAGCTTCATCCAGGTATTACTCACTGTGCAAGAAGCAAAATTTGTTTCTCAAGTAGAGGCCAGGCACAAAAATCTGATTTTATCATCAACCTCAAGTGGTCCTAGGTGAAGACCAGACATCAGTCAAGCTCACGAGACTGAACATGCCAAACCAATAGTGTATGACAAAAGAGAAGTGACAGGCTGAGCCCCGGTGGCGTAGTGGTTGTGCGCGGGACTGCGGCCCACTGGGATGGAGGTTCGATTCCAGCTCCACGGAACAAAGGCTGGGCCTCCTACTCCCACCACCTGAGGGCAGTGATGCCACCCCCAAAAAAATAAAAAAACAAACAAAAAAAAAATCAAACCTCAAAAGAGAAGTGACAGAATTGTTTTGATTCTCCTAGAATACACATTTCAGAATTCAAAGAATGGGGGTGTGCCACAGGCCATCCCCCCGCCCTTAAGTGTTCCTTTGAATCTTGGTGACATTGGTTCCCTGGAGTTACCTTAAGGCCAAGCCGGTAGCTTAGTGAGCAATTTAGAAGAGGGTGAGTTTGATGTTTTAATTTTTCCTTGTGAATTGGGTGAAAGCTTACATAACAGATCATAAGTTCTTTATTCAACAATTCATACAGCAACCAAGTGTTTTGCCTTAGGCATTGAGTTCTGTTGGGAAACTGTCTTTGAAAAGTAGGGACGCTAGGTCTGACTACAGGGTTCTGTATGATGTATGATTACTTCTATAATCTACTCCACATTTTGATATTATCACCTGACAAATTAACCTAACAATTACTTACAGAACCATTTTCACTGTCCCCTTGTGTCAGGCCAGGTTGCCCAGAGAAATAAATCCAGTGACACTCATATCAGTGTAAGAAAAAGCTTTGTACCAACAAGTAATTGTGTCTCAGGAAAACATTCCAGCCCAGTTCAACTCAAGTCCATAAGTCCAATACAAGTCCATAACTCCTTGTTCAGGCTCACATAGCCACAAGTAATGATACCGAATGTAGGAATATCACAGGTGGTGGGGACAAAGTCTTGTGACTCCACATGATAGAAGATGCATCTCTAGGGCTCTGGCTGCCACCAGGGTCAGACAGCAGGAAGGTGAAGTCAGAGAGAGACGAACAGGTGTCCAGGAGCCTCCTTAGGAGAAGGCCGTGGCCACAAGGAGTCACCATTAGATTGTAACTTGATTGACAGGCTACACCCCACCCATACACCTTGATATAGCAAGTTGATATGAAATTATGTCACCCCTCTTTAGAGTGCCCTAATGGCATGTTCAGGAGACACTACTGAGCTAGAATTGTATCTACTCAAAATAAAGATCTTCTGTTACACAAATTCTTGTTTCTGTAAGCAATTTAGGTTTTAAATAGCAGTTACTGCTACACAGATCAAAACCACCCCAAACACACTGCCATTGGGTCAATTCCAACTATACAGGGTTTCTGAGACTGTAAATCTTTTTTTTTTTGGGGGGGGCATCACTGCCCTCTGGTGGTGGGAGTAGGAGGCCCAGCCTTTGCTCCTGTGGAGCTGGAATTGAACCTCCATCCCAGTGGGCCACAGTCCCGTGCACAACGACTACGCCACAGGGGCTCAACCCGAGACTGTAAATCTTTAAGAGCGCAAGAGCCTTATTTTTTCACCTTTGGAAATGCTGAAATAGGCAACTTTCCTCTAGTTCTTAAATGCTTCCTCCCCCCACTATCATGATTCCAATTCTACCTTAAAATCTGGCTACACCAGAGGATGTACACTGGTACAGAGAGGAACCAGAAACATGGGGAATCCAGGATAGATGGTCCAGTGGTGACAGTGGTAATACCAGGAGAGTGGAGGGAAGGTGGACTAGAAAGGGGGAACTGATTACAAGGATCTACATATGGCCTCCTTTCTGGGGTGTGGACAACAGGGAAGTGGGTGAAGGGAGGTATCAGACAGTGTAGGCTGTGACAAAATAATAATAATTTATAAATTATCGAGTGTTTGTGGGGGGAGCAGGAAGGGAGAGGAAATATGAGGAACTGATATCAGGGTCTTAAATGCAAAGAAAATGCAAAGAATGATGATGGAAATAAGTTACAAATGTGCTTTGCCCGCAAGAGATGGATGTTGGATTGTGATGGGAGTTATACGAACCTCAATAAAATGACTAAAAAAAAAAAAGACGGACTGAACCCCAGTGGCATAGTGGTTGTGCCCAGGACTGCGGCCCACTGGGTTGGAGGTTCAAATCCAGCAGCAGCTCTCTGGGAGCAAGGCTGGGTCTCCTACTCCTACCAGGGCAGTGTTGCCTCCCACCATCCCAAAAAAAAAAGGAAAAAAAAAGACAAAATCCTTGACAACTTCAACATTTTCTCCATTTATCATGATGCTACCTATTGGTCGAAGTTGTGAAGATTTTGGTCTTCCATATATTGAGTTTTAATTCACACTGAAGGCTACAGTCCTAGAACTTCATCAATTTCTCCTCACTTTCAGCAAGCAAGGTTCTGTCATCTGCATATTACCTGTTGTTAATAAGCCTTCTTTAATGCTGATGCTGCACTCTTCTTCATGTGACCTAGCTGCTCTGATGATTGGCTCAACATATAGATTGAACAAGTATGGTGAGAAGATACAACGATGCACACCTTTCCTGATTTTAAGCCCTGCAGTATTTCCTTGTTCTGTTCACACAGCTGCCTCTTGCTCCATGTACAAGTTCTGAATGAGCACAATGAAGAGTTCTCAAATTCTCATTTTTATCAAAGTTATCCACAGTTTATTATGGTCCACATAGTTGAATGCCTTTGCATAGTCAAAGAAATACAAGTAAACATCTTTCTGACAGTCTCTGTTTTGAGCTAAGATGCATTTGATATCAGCAATGATATACCTTGTTCCACATCCTCTTCTGAATCCAGCCTGAGTTTCTGGCAGTTCCCTGTCAATGAACCACTGCAATTGTTGTTGAATGACTGTAAGCAAAATTTTACTTACATGTGATATCAATGGTAGCATTCCATATTTTGAGCATTCTGTTGGGTCACTTTTTTTTGGAAATGGGCACAAATTTGGACTTTCTTCAGTCAGTTGGCCAGGTAGTTGTCTTTTAAATTTCCCGACATAGATGAGTGAATTCTTCCAGTGCTTTTTCAGTTTCCTGAAACATTCAATGAATATGCCATTAATTCCTGGAGACTTGTTTTTGGCTAATGTATTTATTGCAGTTTGAACTTCTTCCTTCAGCATGGGAAGTTCTTAATCTAAATGGTGAACTGTTGACTAGTTCTTTTTGGTACAATGACTGTGTATGCTTTCCATCTTCTGTGTGTGTGTGTGTGTGTGTGTGTGTGTGTGTGTGTGTTTTGTGGCGTGATGCCCTGGTGGGAGTAGGAGGCCCAGCCTTGCTCCTGGGGAGTTGCTGCTGGGATGAACCGTCAAGCCAGTGGACTGCACTCCTTTACTCAACCACTATGCCACCAGGGCTCAGCCACTTTCCATCTTCTCTTGATGCTTCCTGTGTCATACAATATGTTGCCAATAGCTTTCGGGATTAATTCAAGGCTTGAATATGTTCTTGAGTTCTTTCAGATTCAGACGTGCTGAGCTTGTTCTTTCCTCATGGTTTTCTAATTCTCAGTCCTCGCACATTTCTTTTTTTTTTTTTTGGGGGGGGGGCGCATCACTGCTCTCCGGTGGTGGGAGTAGAAGACCCAGTCCCACTGCTGGAATTGAACCTCCGTCCCAGTGGGCCGCAGTCTCACGCACAACCACTACGCCACCGGGGCTCAACCCCTCGCACATTTCTTTATATTTGGCTTTGTTTTATCAAGTTTCTCTTTGAAATCTTCTATTCCGCTCCTTAACTTTATCTTTGCTTCCATTTACTTTAGCTACTGTACAATTAATAGCAAATCTCAGTCTTTTCTGATAATCACTTTGATCTTTTTAAAAATATTTTGCTTTCTTCATGAATAATGGTCCCGATGTCCTCCCATAACTCATCAGATTTTCTAATTAATTAAACACTAATTAAACACATTAGTGTTCGGGCTGAGCCCCGGTGGCGTAAGTGGTTGAGTGCGGAACTGCAGCCTGCAGGCTTGGCGGTTCAAATCCAGTGGCAGCTGGGTAGCGCTCATGAGCACCAGAGGCAGTGATGCCCACAAAAACAAAAAACAAAAACAAAAACAAAACATATTAGTGTTCAATGTGTTAAATATGTTCTTGAGATGTTCTCAAAATTCAGGTGGGATAGACTCAAGGTCATACTTTAGCTCCTGTGATACCAGCTCACCATCATTGAATGGCAAATAAACATTTTGATGAAATTTGGAAGAAACTGGAAATCTCTTTTATTGATGACAGGAATATAAAGGGTATAGCTGCTTTGAAAAATAGTTTGGGGGTTCTTCGGAAACTTTATATATGTAAACTTGAATAGGGCTGAGCCCCGGTGGCGTAGTGGTTGTGCGCAGGACTGCGGCCCACTGGGATGGAGGTTCAATTCCAGCTCACAGGAGCAAAGGCTGGGCTTCCTAATCCCACCACCTGAGGGCAGTGATGCCTAAAAAAAAAAAGACTGTTCCTAAGTTTGAGTCTATTGTTGCAGCCATGGAAGCAATCCATCTCCTGAAGGTCTTCCTCTTTTGGGCTGTTCTATTACTTTTACTATGTTCTTTTTCAGGAACTAGACTCTCCTGACAACATGGCCAAAGTATGTAAGATGAAGTCTTGCCATCTCTACCTCTAAGGAATACACTTGCTGTACTTTTTCCAAATCAGATCAGTCAATTTGCCGCTTGTGATAGGTAGGCTTATTGTGCCAACCTGGTCAATAAACACGTGGGGGCTTAATTAGGTCGCAGTTTAGTTGAAGGCAAAGAGATAAATGGCTCGGCGAGTCTCGCCTTTCCGTCTCTTGCACTCTGATGATTGGACAGTGTATGGCTGCCTTAGCTTTGTCTCTGCCTCAGCCAGCGAGCTACACTAATCCTATGGAACACCCAACCTGAGCACCCTGTCATTATAGTTTCAGGTTCCTTTGAGACCCGCTTTGCCACACTGCTGGGATATACATCACTTGAGCTGGGGTCTGTTGGACCCTGTCAGTTGGCTGACTTTTGGTGACCCCACCCTGCAGCTTTCTGTCTGTGCCTGGACTGCCTTTATTCCTCTGCCGAGGACTCAGCTGTCTATTTCCTTGACTTGCACCCAGCAGCCCTCATGCTGTAGGACTGCCAGTATATTACATGTCTCACAGAAGGAAGTTGAACTGAGCCTTCTGTATTGCTCTGTGACTAATTAGCTGTTTATTTCTTGTGTTGTATCTCTTTCTCTCTCATTATCTATCTAATCATAAGCGGCCTGGTTTTTGTCTGTTTTTTTTGTTTGTTTGTTTGTTTGTTTTTTAGGGACCACTGATGTTTATTTTGCAAACAAAACCACGGGGATGTTGCTTATTGACACCTGGGGATGACACTGGGACTCCAGGCGGGAAGCTTGTGAGAAGGATGAGGAGTTGGGCTGTCACGGGATCACAAAGCTGGGGTTTCCAACAGGTGTCCCGCTGGTCTGGGTTAGCTGCCTGGGCACCTCTAATGAAGCTGGGAGAACGCCAGTGGGTTGGGGGAGGGACTACCAGAGGCTCTGCAGGGCTGGTCTGAGGCCTGGGGCGGTGGCCTCCACACTAGGAGCAGGGAGTGTCCTGGTTTTGTATCTCTAGAGAACCCTGCTTTACACACTTGTCTATCAGTTTTTCAGAGTGATGGATTGTGTCTTGCTGTGATGCTAGAAGTTATGTCACTGGTATTTCAAATGCCAGTCGGGTCACCCAAGGTGAATAGTTTTCAGCAAAGCATCCAGACTGAGAACAGACAAAGAAGAAAAACTTAACTTTCCATCTGGGAGGAAGTAGTCACTGAAAATAGTATGCATGTCTTCAAATAATGTCAGATACTGAAGGTCTAATGAATGGCAGCAGAACGCTGTCAGAGGATAACAGTGCCAGAGGATGGGCCCCTCAGGTCCAAGGTCACTCTACATGTGCCTGAAAAGGAGCTGGTTTCTCTGAGTCGTGTTGACCACCGTGATGTGAGTCAGGTAGAATCTGTGGGAGTGGAACCATCAAGGTCTTTATTTACAATTTGAGATAAGAAGAAACAGCTACAAAAAACTTCTAATGATTAGAATTAGGGATGGGTAAAATATTAATCTAGGAACATTTAAAGTCATAAAAAATGAAATGGAGGGGCTGAGCCCCAGTGGCGTAGTGGTTGTGCGCGGGACTGCGGCCCACTGGGATGGAGGTTCAATTCCAGCTCCCAGGAGCAAAGGTTGGGCCTCCTGCTCCCACCACCTGAGGGCAGTGATGCCTAAAAAAAAGAAAAAAATGAAATGGAGGGGCTGAGCCCTGGTGGCGTAAGTGGTTGAGTGTGGGACTGCAGTCCGTGGGCTTGGTGGTTCAAATCCAGTGGCAGCTCTCAGGAGCAGCACTGGGTAACGCCCACGACCACCAGAGGCAGTGATGTCCCCCCCCCAAAAAAATTAAATGGAACACATTAATATCAATATCATATGTGTTAGTGAGCTGAAATGGACTGGTACTGGCCATTTTGAATTAAAAAATCATATGACTTACTATGTCTGGCTAACACAATCATGATACTTAACAGGGAGGGAAAATCTGAGTCCAGTAGTTTCACTGATTTAAAGAGACAGAATCATTGTGCGCGGGACTGCAGCCCACTGGGACGGAGGTTCAATTCCAGCAGTGGGGCTGGGCCTCCTACTCCCACCGCCGGAGAGCAGTGATGCCCACCCCCCACAAAAAAAAAGAGACAGAATCAGACATGAGAGGAGTCACAGAGACTAAAATATGGTAAAAAAAAAAAATAGAATAGAAAACTCAAGGATTAGCAGTGGCTCCACAGGAGTAACGACTGGGCCTTCTACTCCCACCACCAGAGGGCAGTGACACCCCAAAAAACAAACAAACAAACAAAGAAGGATTTTGTACAGCAGTCCCGTCAAGTCTTTGGCAAAGTGTGGATCCAAATTTAGTATAATATGAGGAAATTACTTGAGGTCACCAGAGAGACAATAATCACCACCACCAACAAAAAGAAGCAGATAGAATAATTCCAGAAATTCACAGGGTTTGCAATCATTCATGCTTCTACTAGCAAAGAGGAATAACTTCTTAGTAAGTGTGATGCCAAAAAGAATCTTCAGAAGTATATTGCTTTAGTATTGAGGGCAAGTTATCCTAAGACAAAGGCAATCTTGGACAAAATAACTACATTCAAGATGGTAAAGAAAACATGCAAGTGAAGAAGAGAGAACAATGTCCTCCTTATGGATCAAATTGTGTCCCCCAAAATATGTCATAACTTCTAATCACTTAATAGTTATAATCCCATTTAGAAATGTATTTTCTTCTCAGGGAGTGGCGATATCTTGCATGTTAGCCTCAGATATTTGTCTGCTGCTGTTGATTCTGTGTCCAAAAAGCTACCTTTAATATATTTTTTTTCTTTTCTTTTAAACAGTTTTATTGGTACTTCATCTACATGTCATATAATCCAATAATTCTGTTTTTTTTTTTTGGGGGGGGGGCATCACTGCCTCTGGTGGCCGTGGGTGCCACCCAGTGCTGCTCCTGAGAACTGCTGCTGGATTTGAACCACCAAGCCCACGGGTCGCAGTCCCGCACTCAACCACTTACGCCACCGGGGCTCAGCCCCTACCTTTAATATTTTTTGAGGGCTGAGCCCCGGTGGCCTAGTGGTTGTACACGGGACTGCGGCCCACTGGGATGGAGGTTCAATTCCAGCAGTGGAGCTGGGCCTCCTACTCCCACCACCAGAGAGCAGTGATGCCCCCAAAACCAAAAAAATATATATACATATTTTTTTTTGAAAAGTTGGTCTTAATTTTATAAATTCCTTTAATTTTTACTTGTCTGGAAATACTCTCACTTCTCCCTCATATTTGATAAAAGATTTTTTTATAAAAAAAAGAAAGGGCTGAGCCCCGGTATTGTAGTGGTTGTGCGTGGGACTGCAGCCCACTGGGACGGAGGTTCAATTCCAGCAGTGGGACTGGGCCTCCTACTCCCACCACCTGAGAGCAGTGATGCCCAAAACAAACCAACAAACAAACAAACAAAAAAGAAAATTGATTTTGCTGAGTATAAGATTGGCAACTTTTTTCTTTCATATATATGCAGATATATAGAAACTATGCAAACGAGAAGACAATGGAATGATATATATTGGTATTCCATTATCTTCTTGCTTGCATAGTTTTTGCTGAAATATCAGAGTTTATTCTTTTTTTTTTTCAGCATTTATTCTTATTGGTTCCTCTTTTTCTCAAGCTACTCTTGAGATTTTTTTTTCTTGTCCTTGATAATAAAAGCTTGATTATGTTATGTTGCGGTGATTTTTTTTTGGAAAATCTATTCTGCTTGGGGTTCTTTCAAGTCCGTGAATAGTATTCCCCCCCCCTTTTTTTTTTTTGTTAAAGGAGCCAAATTTACTTATCATTTAAGGATTTAAAATTTTTTTCTCCAATTATGGTGTTAAGTAAGTTTTCTTCCAGAAATTCTTAGACTATTTTCCCTGTGGACCTGTTTTTCCTTCTGGTTCTGGAATGCCAATGAGCTATATGTTGTTCCTCTTGATAGTGTCCCACTAGTTCTTAGACTTTCTTCAGATTTTTTTTCTATTGATTATTCTTCTTGTGTTGAGTGAAGACAGAACTTCTCCACAATTATTATGCTCCAAAGATTAACCAGACTATCTACCAGCATTTGTTATGGAAGTCCCAATTATTTAAGGCCTTTTGTGTTGCCTAACCAGAGCCAACTCCCCTGCTGTTAGAATGATGGTTCCCTTTCTTTGAGGCCTGTGGGTGGATTCACATGCTGATGTTAAGGATCTCTAGCCTAACCTGTTTAGCCACATCCGGGAGTCTGGGGTCTAGTCTCCTCACATGGGACCCTGATAGATCCCTTTTCCTATAATGTGTGCACAAGGCACAACCCCTTCCTCTGACCTATGTCCTTACCTGTAATCGGGGGCCTGGCTTAGCTCCAGAGGATCTGTAGGGATGGGACATAAGATAGAGGCTATCTGCACTTTCCTGAGATGATCAATGAGGACAAGTGGGGACAGGAGAAAGAGTGGTGAAGATGGCTAATGGTACCCGGCTATCAAGACATAATGCCTGAGGCCTCAAAGGCTTGAGGATGAGGAAACAGTGCAACAAGGCCTACCATAGAAGAAGCCTGTGCGACCATGAGGAGTGGAAAGAACCAGGCTATCAGGCATCATAGAACAAAAAATATATTATTAAGTGCCCACCCTCCTGTCATGATCGCTGAGGACAAAGGGGTGCAGATGAAGACAGAGCTGAGGAAACTGACAGCGTCCAGTCACCAAACAATAAAGTAGCTGGGATCTTAAAGGTGAACAAGTGGCCATCCAGCGAAGAAACAGCACAGCCCACATAGAAGAAGCACACCAACTTGTGTGATCACAAGGGGCTGAAGGGAGCAGACATCAAACATCAAAGAACAAAGATTAAATCAGTAAGAATGAGGGGGAGAGCAGGGTGGGGACCCAAAGCCTACTTGTGGGCAATTGGACACCCCCTTACAGGGGAGTCACGGGGGAGAGATGGACCAGTGAGGTAGCAATGAAGCATAAAACCTTCTTCTATTTCTTCAAGGTTTCCTTCTCCCAAGCATCACAGTCCCAAATCTGACCTGCAGCTCCAGTTGGACTGGAGGAGGTGCACTGGTGGAGGTGGGATGGTGGATGGACCCCTCGGGGTGAGTGGTGGGAGGGAAGTTGTTGGATGGGTGGAGGGAGGGTGGAGTGGAGAGAGGAAGCCAGCTGTGGGGATCTGCAGACAGTCTCCTCTCTGGAGGGCAGACATAGGGAGGAGTGGGCAGGGGGAGATGTCGGGGCAGTGTGAGATATGACAAAACAATGATTGCAGAGTAATGAGGACTGGGGGGCAGGGAGGGAAGTTTGGAGGGGAAAGAAAGGGGGCCCATATCAAGGGCCCAAGTGGAGGGGCAGCTGTTGGGAAAATGTCGGTGAGGACAGGCAAGTGGGGGTGCTTGGCACAGTGTATGTAACTATGTATTGAACTACGTATGATGGAAAGCGATGTATAAGTGCCCAATAAAATGATAAATTAAAATAGCAACAGCTCTGCAAAAAAAAAAAAAAAGATAGAGGCTCTCTCTCAAACCTCTCTCGCAGCCTGCCTCTCCCAAGCCTGCTTCGTACCAGCCTACCTCTAAACAGGCTGCCGCGCCACATGGACCATCTAGCGGGGATCAGGTGAGCATGCATGCATCATATATGTAACTTGTAATGCGCCTCTCTCTCTCTCTCTCTCTCTCATGATCTCTATATCGGTATTGTAATAATAATTATCACTACACAACTGCCTATTGAACCCTTGCTGGGAATATATCAGGAGGCCGGCCACCCCCTGATATTCTTGCACATTGGAATTGAGACATTTGTCTTGAAGTTCACTAATTCAGCTTCCGTTGTTTTTATTCTACTGGTCTGTTATTTATTTATTTATTTTTTTTTGTGGTATCACTGCCCTGATGGGAGTAGGAAACCCAGCCTTGCTCCTGGAGAGCTGCTGATGGATTTGAACTGTCAACCCTGTGGGCTGCAGCCCCACACACAACCACTAGGCCACCAGGGCTCAGCCATGTTCTTTTAAGTGTTACCAAATTCTATTATTTTAGGATCAATCTTTTGGATTTCTAATTGTGTTTTGTTGTTGGATGGCTTTTAATTTTTGTCTATTTGTGGACAGTACCTGAACATCAGTCTTTTGGATTCTTTTGCTGGTAGTTTCAATGACTTTTCATCCTCTGAAATGCCTTTTGGTCACTATCGGTCACTTGTTTGTGCTAGCCTTTAAAATAATAATTTTATTGATATATAATTAACATATCATACAATTCATTAATTCAGTTACACTAAGACGATGTTAAAAAAAGATGTCAGCCTTTCATACTTCTTCATGTAGTCTGAAATTGTTTCCATAACATCCTGACGCAACTGTTAGAAATGGGAGGGCGGCTGGGTTCTGTAGGAACAGTTGACTGTCAAGTGATGTGAAAAAGGAATAGTGAAAAAACAACAGACCTGGGGCTGAGCCCCGGTGGCGTAGTGGTTGTGCGCGGGACTGCGGCCCACTGGGACGGAGGTTCAATTCCAGCAGTGGGGCTGGGTCTCCTACTCCCACCACCGGAGAGCAGTGATGCCCCCCCCCAAAAAACAACAACAACAACAACAAAAAAAAAAAAACAGATCTATTAAAGCAAACAGTGGCAACAGTAGCAACACATTTAAAAAGAACAGAACAGTGGTTCTCAATCCTCCTAATGCCACCAACCTTTAGTACAGTTCCTCATGCTGTGGTGACCCCAAGCATAAAATTATTTTCATTGCATTTTCATTGCCACCTTATAACTGTGATCCAGATACTGCCTTGTTCACCTGAAAGGTAGATACAGCACCAAGGAGTTAGTCTCTTTTTCTAGTTCTTCTCTCATTTCTTTTTAGAATGATCTATTTTATTAGAATAAACTGATCACACATGGTCCAAGAAAACTCAAATAACAAGCCAAATACAATCAGATGTTAAAGATTGGTCTTCAGACATCATAGTCAACACCCTGGCGTAGTGCCAAAATGTGGCCAATTGAGGCTTTGAGTAAGTCACAGCAGCATTGACCATCCCCGGAGCCTTCTCCACCAGTTATGGATAAACTGGGCCATGGCTCTAGGAGAGAAAGTCCGTGGCCCGAAGCGGCCAGTAGCTCTCTAATTCTTTTTATCCTCTTCTCTTTTTACTTTTCTTTTTGTTTTTTGGGTCATCACTGCTCTCAGGGGGTGGGAGTAGGAGGCCCAACCTTTGCTCCTGTGGAGCTGGAATTGAACCTCCATCCCAGTGGGCCGCAGTCCCGTGTACAACCACTAGGCCACCGGGTCTCAGCCCCAACATAATTCTTTTTCAAAGCTATGTATTTTTTTATTTAAGTTAAAAATCATTTTATTGGGGGCTCGTACATTGTTTTTCACAATACATAAATAAACATACTCTGCCAAACACCTTCACATGTTCACTGCTGTTATTCTCCAAACATCCGCTTTTCCCCTTGAGCCCTTGATATCAGCTTTACCAGCCTTTCCCTTCTTCCCCTGTTCTCCCTTCCCCACCAACCCTTAGTACTCAATAAATTATTATTGTTCCGTCATGTCTTACACTGTCCAACCTCTCCCCAAAACCACTCCCCTAATGTTCGACCTTCAAATAGGAGCTTATGTGTATATCCTTGTAGTTGGTTTCGTCTCTCCACACCACCATGTATTTATTATTTTTACAAAATAACCTTACCACCTTCAAAGTACTCTCCATTACATTAATATATTTGTCAAATCTGTGATTATATTCTTGGAAACACTTTTCTTCTTTTTTTGGGGGGGGGCATCACTGCTCTCCGGTGGTGGGAGTAGGAGGCCCAGCCCCACTGCTGGAATTGAACTTCTGTCCCAGTGGGCCGCAGTCCCGCGCACAACCACTACGCCACCGGGGCTCAGCCCCCCCTTTTTTTTAAAATTTAATTCCTGCAGATATATTGAATCAGCCCTCTCCCATCTCTCAACAATATCTTGGATCACCAAATTTTGGTTGAGCTGGAGCAGGGCCCCTCATTTCTATGCCTACCTAACTGATGGCTATTTCAGGGTATATCACGCCATTAGCTGTAGTGAAATGCAGTGTGAGTTGAGCTTTGGGACTGGGACTTGCAGATGGGGGAAGCCGAGATGGACCGTGGTACTCACCCTAGGAGGTTGTTATGGAAAGGATGCCAGAGGGAGAGGATGCCCTTAGAATAGCCAGAGAGAGGGCTCTGGTGCAGCTGCTACCAGGAAAGTGGGAGGGAAGTAAGGAAGCTGGCTGAAGATAAGCACAAATGCCTGCAGCTTGTGGAGTGACTGAGAGCTCTGTAACGGTTAGGACAGGGTGGGCACAGCTCTGATTTGAATGGAGCCACGCCAGGTCGAGGCTTGGCAGCTGCTGATTGTGCAAGGTTGAAGAGAAAGATCTTTGGGGGGACCCAGGTGTGGGGAAGGGATCAGCTATGGCAGAGACTCACAAGGGCCTGTGAGAAACTGGTGTTGGGGGAAGAAGAATCACCATGGCAAGGAATCAGGGAGGGGTCAGAGGGAGCACCCATAGCGCAAAGTGGCAGAGTGGGGAGGGATGAGGTCTATGAAAGCCCAGCTTTTAAGCAAGGCGAATTTTCATCTCGGTGCGCTTCAGGGAATAGTAGAAGCCTTTCCACTGAGCCCAGTTGATCCCATTGGCATAAGAGAGATGGGAACCACCCAGGTTGAAGCCTTTGAGATTGGCGAAGTGGCAGCTTTGGAACCAGAAAGCCCCGGAGGAGAAGGCTGCACAATTCTGCATGAAGAGGTCCTGGTCCCTGTCAAAGGTAGAGAATTTCTGACCATTGTGCTATGACAGAGAGTCACAAGCTCCACCATCTTCAAAGCCTGCCACATAGAGGGTATAGCCATCCTCCTCGGTGCTGATTGCATTAGGCGAGATGAGGAAGTCAGTGTATTTGCAAAGGCCGTGTTGTTCTCAAAGTCTTCCCTTTATTCTTCACCTCTTCTTTTTTCTTTTTTCTTTTTTTTTTTTGGGGGGGGGGCATCACTGTTCTCCGGTGGTGGGAGTAGGAGGCCCAGCCCCACTGCTGGAATTGAACCTCCGTCCCAGTGGGCCGCAGTCCCGCGCACAACCACTACGCCACCGGGGCTCAGCCCGTTCACCTCTTCTTTTCATGTCCCTTTTCATTCGTGGAAATGCAAAGAAGTTGCACAGAGAGATGAGGTGAGTAAGATGTGTGGGGCATGAGCGGCAATGCTGCTTTTTGCCAAACCCTGGTATACTGCAATGGCTGTGGGAGCGGGTGCATTGTTGTGGTGGAAAAACCAGTCCCCATCTGCCATAAATCAGACCTTTATTTGATGTTTCACCATGCTATGCAATCTTTTTAGAACTTCTCAGTGGAAAGCTTGATTAATCCTCTGACCTGGTGGAATGAATTCCAAAAGCACTATGCCCTCAGACATGTCTGACATGTGTCCATAAATCCTTTTAAACTCAGGTAGCACATGCAATGATCCAAATGCAGGAAGGTCATAGAGCAGTGGGTGGAAAGTCTTGTGGATCCAGTGGGGCAGGGAGAGCCCTTCAGCGCTGAGATGGCCTTTCTTGTGACTCCTCGAGTTCTCTGAGTGTGTCTCCTCAACAGGAAGGTGAAGCTGAGAGAGTGTGGCCTCCCCCCCAAGAGAGAGAGAGGAAGTCCCAGTATCATCATGAGAAGGCCACTCCCATGGGAAAGCATCATCAGGCTGTGACCTGATTGATTTACAGGCTAGACTCCACCCCTATACTTATTTACCAAGTTGACATGAAATTATGTAACTACCTCAGATTATATCATGGTTTATTTCTAAATTACATTCATTGCATTCCCTCTCAAGCAGTGGCTTTTTACAACATATGAACTTCTGATCAAACAATATAAGTCATCATATTAACACCCAAAAGTGTATATATATGCATATATATGTCACAATTTGACAAAACTGTAAACAATTTTTGCACCTTTATTAAAATTTTTTTTTAATTTTCCCTCTCTTAATATGCTGTCAGAGGGAGAAATAAGATGTTACTTTAATTTTGAGAACATTACTTCGAGGGAGATTTATCCTGTCCCAGGAACCCCTGGTATACTACTACTTGATTTTCTTGTTTGGGGAGGGTGGCAGTGGAGTGGAAAGAAGCGAGTGAGTTGTCACAAAACCAAAATATTTAATATTCTTTTTGAGTCCCAAAGTTAGACTTTAAAACATTGGAGTCCTGCCCCCCACCCCCACCCGAAGAATTCACTTCATGGAACAGCTCAAGGAGAGGCGCGTGTCTGCTCAGGGCACACTGGGGTCACTGAGGGAGGAAGGGAAAGAGTGAAGCACGTCCTGGCCCACCAAGACCTGAGGGCAATGCTTCTGCTCAGAGAAGCCAGTGCACAGAGAGGAGGACTTTACTCACACTGTTCCTCACTGACCCATAGCCCCATGAGGGACGCCATTAGAGACACACAGCGGGGATTGTGTCTGCCCTGAGCTCGCCATGCCGAAGTCAGACACTAGGAGTGTACAACGGAGCAACAAGGGGAACAGAGTAATGAAGTCCCCATGAACACCGAAAACAGACTGTGGGGCCAGGGTGAGGTGACCCATCAGATTTGACTGAAAAACACTTGTCAAGAATGACAAATATCAGGCTGAGCCCTGGTGGCGTAGTGGTTGTGCGCGGGACTGCGGCCCACTGGGACGGAGGTTCGATTCCAGCAGTGGGGCTGGGCCTCCAACTCCCGCCGCCGGAGTGCAGTGATGCCAAAAAAATAAATAAATAAAATTAAAAAAAAAAGAATGACAAATATGCCTTGAACTATTTGTAAGGTTTGTTGTTGATGATGTTGTTGTCTTTCTGTTATTGTTGTTGTAGCTATTGTTTTATTGTTCATTGTCTTGTGTCAGGGCATGTTGTCTATCTCAAATGGATAGGGGGTATAAACAAGCTGGAAAAGAAAACAATGGGATGACATTTCTGAGGGGGAAAATGGGGGAGGGAGAGAGGGAGGGAGGAAAGGGAGTGGGTGTTAACAAATCCAGGGACAAGGAAACAACAAGTGACTGGAAATCAATGAAGAGGAAGGGACAGGAGGTCCGGCAGGGCTGGATCAAGGACAGTGCAGCTGAGAGGAATTCCTGAAACCCAAAGGAAGGCTGAACATGATAGTGAGATAAGAGGAAAGTAAAAAGAAACTGAGGAAAGAAGAGGAAGCAAAGAACATTTATAGAAATCTGAGGGGCTGAGCCCCGGTGGCGTAGTGGTTGTGCGCGGGACTGCGGCCCACTGGGATGGAGGTTCGATTCCAGCTCCACGGAGAAAGGCTGGGCCTCCTACTCCCACCACCTGAGGGCAGTGATGCCCCCCCCAAAAAAAAATCTGAACATAGGCATATACATATGTAAAGATATTTATATACGACTAAGGGGAAATAGATCTATGTCCATATATTTGTAGGGTTAATATTAAGGAAACACATGGACAGTGGGCCCCTACTCAAGTACTCCCCCATTACAAGAATGCTTTGTTCTAATAATTTGGCAGTCTGTGATGCTCACCTTCCCAACACGATCGCTGTAGACAAAGCAGGTACATAAGCAACAGTCATTCAGAAAGCTGATGATGCCCAGCTAACAAGGGATATACAGTCTAGGGCCTTAAAGGCTTGAAGATAAACAAGCGACCATTTAGCTGAGAAGCAACCAAGCCCACGTGGATGAAGCACACCAGCCTGGGTGATCATGAGGTTTTGAAGGGATTGGCTATCTGGCACCAAAGAACAAAAAATCATATTACTGTGAATGAGGGGGAGTGCAGAGTGGGGACCAAAGCCCATCTGTTGGCAACTGGACATTCCCTCACAGAAATCTTGGGGAGGGGATGATGCAGTCAGGGTGCAGGGTAGCAACAATGCTGATGTTCTTCTAGTTCTTTTTTTTTTTTTGGGGGGGGGGCATCACTGCCCTCAGATGGTGGGAGTAGGAGGCCCAGCCTTTGCTCCTGTGGAGCCTCTGCTGGAGTTGAACCTCCATCCCAGTGGGCCTCAGTCCCGCACACAACCTCACCGCCACCGGGGCTCAGCCCTTGATTGATGATTTGTTTCTGTTTTTTGTTTGTTTTGTTTGTTTGTTTTGTTTTTGTGGGCATCACTGCCTCTGGTAGTCGTGGGCACTACCCAGCCACCGCTGGATTTGAACCGCCAAGCCAGCGGGCTGCAATTCTGCACTCAACTACTTACGCCACCAGGGCTCAGCCCGATCGACGATTTGTATGTGTGTTTTTTTCTCTAAATTTTATTTATCTTGTTGAGAATATACACAACAGAGAGGCTGATGATTCAGTATTTCTATATGTGAAATGGAGTCACACTGATCAAATAGCTGAGTTGTGCGACCATTCTTACACTTCTTTTCTGAGTTGTTCCTCCTTCATTAACTTACATTCCAGTCTCATCTTTTGAGCTGCTGGTGATAACTTGGTCCCATATGGGTAGTTATTAAAAGAGCATATTGTGCTTCCAGATCGGTGGGTGAGGTGAGGGAACCGTTGCTTCTCCCTTCCAGGCTCTGTTCCTGTGGTCTGCATGGTCCTTGGAAATCAAAGAGAACTTGCCTGCGAGAAAACATGAAGGAAACCCAGGAGATTAGCAAGGGGAAAAGAAGAGAGGGTAGCTTGACTGCCTCTCAGAGGAAGCAGAGAGATCCTCAGATCATGCAGCAGAAGCAGAAGGCAGCTAATGAGAAGTCTAAGCAGATGAGAGAAAAATGACTGGCTAGTTTGGAAAACCTTGGTGCTACTGCCAACGAGGAGTCTCATATGCTCTGCAATCAAGATTCGGTAGCGTGAACCATCTTTACATATGTTATAACTTATCCTTACAAAACAGTCTATTTTAAACTTTACCTTTCAAGCTGACTTACTGTGATGCTTTAGAACCATTCTTCAAAAAAAAATAAAACATACATGTTAAAAAAAAGAGCATAGAGGGCTAGGTATTTAAAAAAAAAAAAAGCGTAATGCTCAAGGCAGGGCTATTTTTTTTTTTTTAGCCAGTCATGCATGTGTTTTTGTTAATAATATTGAATGTCGGCTGAACCCTGGTGGCATAGTGGTTGTGCGCGGGACTGCGGCCCACTGGATGGAGGTTCAATTCCCGCTCACAGGAGCAAAGGCTGGGCCTCCTACTCCCACCACCAGGGCAGTGATGCCTTAAAAAAAAAAAGAAAAAAAAAATGATTAGCTCTAACCTCAAAATATATATATATATTTTTTTTTTGGTTGGGGCATCACTGCTCTCCGGTGGTGGGAGTAAGAGGCCCAGCCCCACTGCTGGAATTGAACCTCCGTCCCAGTGGGCCGCAGTCCCACGCACAACCACTA
This sequence comes from Nesogale talazaci, assembly GCA_004026705.1. Taxonomy (NCBI): domain Eukaryota; kingdom Metazoa; phylum Chordata; class Mammalia; order Afrosoricida; family Tenrecidae; genus Nesogale; species Nesogale talazaci. The sequence continues at coordinate 26,941 of PVJH01026623.1, forward strand.
TGCCACCGGGGCTCAGCCACTATGCCACCGGGGCTCAACCAACCTCAAAATATTTTTACCCGGGCTGAGCCCCGGTGGTGTAAGTGGTTGAGTGCGGAACTGCAGCCCATGGGCTTAACGGTTCAAATCCAGCGGTGGCTGGGTAGCGCCCACTACCAGAGGCAGTGATGCCCACACACACACAATAAAAATTAAAATAAATTTTTTTTCCCATGGCAGTCTAATAAGAATAAGATAAATGGGGCTGAGCCCCGGTGATGTAGTGGTTGAGTGTGAGTGTGAGTGTGAGACTGCGGTCTTGGTGGTTCAAATCCAGCAGCAGCTCTCCAGGAGCAAGGCTGGGCCTCCCACTCCCACCAGAGGGCAGTGATGCCCTCCCCCCAAAAAGAATAAGATAAATTTGGGGAGGGTGGAGTGGAAGGGGGTAACCAATTGCAGGGCTCCACATATGATCTCTCTGGAGTACGGACAGTGGGGAAGTGGGTGATGGGACACATCAGAGTGAATACGATATGAAAAATTATTTTTAATTTTTATGTGCAAATTATTTATTTAGACATAACGTGTAAATTATTTATTTATTTATTTTTCAATATGTAAATTATTAAGGGTTTGAGGGGGAGGGAAAGGAAGGGAAAAATGGGGAGCTGGTACTGGGGGCCTAAGTGGAGGGAGGATGTTTCGGGGGTGACGATGGCAACAAGTGTGCACATGTGGTCTGCATACAATTGACATGTGTGATGATAGTGATGGGAGTGTGTGGGCCCCCAATGGAATGATTTTTTAAAAAAAGAAAGAAAGAAAGAAAAGGAGGGGGAAATGATGTTGGAGGCAAACAGTTTCCCGTCCCTCCGGGCCAAGACATGGGCCGCTACCAGGTGTCCTGGAGCGTGGAGCACAGACACGTACACTCTGGCACCTACGAGGTCAGGTTCTTTGATGAGGAGTCCTACAGCCTCCTGAGGAAGGCCCAGAGGAACAACGAGGACGTCTTAGCCATCTGTCCCCTGTTTACAGTGGACATCAAGCACTCGGAGGCCTGGAACGGGCCCTGGGTCTCCAAGGAGGTGCTGGCGGCTCTGATGGGCACCGCCATCTACTACCTGGCTTTCAGCGCCAAGTGCAATATTTAGGCCTGAGACCCACCCAGCCTCCAGGCTGGTGGTGTGTTCTCCACAGCCTCTATCATGCAGATTGTGAAACTAAAACATTGATCTGGTTCCTGGGGGGGGTGGGGGGGAGGGAAAGGAGGAGGAAAGAGGAGCTTATATCAAGGGCTCAAGTAGAAAATATTTGGAAATGAAGATGGCAACATGTGTACAAATATGCTTGATACAAATGATGTACTGAATGTTATAAGAGCTGTAAGAGCCCCCAATAAAATCATTGAAAAAAAGAGAATATGGGCTGAGCCCCGGTGGCACAGTGGTTGTGCGCGGGACTGCGGCCCACTGGGACGGAGGTTCAATTCCAGCAGTGGGGCTGGGCCTCCTACTCCCACCACCGGAGAGCAGTGATGCCCCCCCCAAAAAAAAAAAAAAAAACAAAACATGCTTTCAGTCGTTCACAGATCACAGAAGCATACATAAACAAACTTTGTTGGGCATAACCCTGCACATGCATGAGTTTGAACCCTAATAATATTTTTTGACATATGTTCATATGTTAATATATTGCACAACTGAAAAGAAATGGCCGGGGCTGAGCCCCGGTGGCATAAGCGGCTGAGTGCAGGACTGCAGCCCGTGGGCTTGGCGGTTCAAATTCAGCGGCGGCTCTCAGGAGCAGCACTGGGTAGTGCCCACGACCACCAGAGGCAGTGATGACCCCCCCAAAAAACAAACAAACAAACAAACAAACAAACAAAAACAAAGAGTATTGACCTATTGGCTGAGCCCCGGTGGCGTCGTGGTTGTGCGCGGGACTGCGGCCCACTGGGACGGAGGTTCAATTCCCGCTCACAGGAGCAAAGGCTGGGCCTCCTACTCCCACCACCGGAGAGCAGTGATGCCCAAAAAACTTAAAAAAAAAAAAAAAAAAGAAATGGCCAATTTTTTGAGGGATCCAAACTAACAAATTTCTCTGTTGATAAAACAGATAATGTTAATAATGTTGTTATGAATTGGATATTGTTCCAGATGGATTTACTAGTGAATTCTACCAATTTATGAGACCAGTATTGCCCTGATACTACAATCCGACAAAGGCATTACAAGAAAATAAATAAAACCTTAGAACAATATTCCTCATAAAGATAAATGCAAAGGCCTTATCAAGAACTTTGAATAGGGCTGAGCCCTGGTGGCGTAGTGGTTGTGCGCGGGACTGCGGCCCACTGGGTTGGAGGTTCAATTCCAGCTCCCAGGAGCAAAGGCTGGGCCTCCTACTCCCACCACCAGAGGGTAGTGATGCCTAAAAATAAAAAAAAAATTAAAAAAAAGAACTTTGAATATCAGACCTAGTGATGTGTGCAAAAAAGAACAATTTACCAAAACTAAGATGTTGGGTCCCTGGTGGCGTTGTCAGTTATTCATTGAACTACAACTGCAAGGTCAGCACTTTGAAGCCATCAGCCACTCTGCAGGAAAAAGATAAGGCTTTTTTTTCGGGGGGGGGGGGCATCACTGCTCTCCGGCGGTGGGAGTAGGAGGCCCAGCCCCACTGCTGGAACTGAACCTTCGTCCCGGTGGGCCACAGTCCTGCGCACAACCACTACGCCACCAGGGCTCAGCTGAAATTTTATTTTCCTACTGGCTTTTCCTCTTTCTGGTGTGGAAACCTGGCAGCTCAAAACCATCCATGGCTTGTGGAGAGCTGCTGCTGGATATGAACCGCCAAGCCAGTGG
>PVJH01026624.1:0-29780 GCA_004026705.1 Nesogale talazaci
GGTAGTGAGCTGACTTACCTCTCGTAAGTAAGCACAAGTAAGTCTGTGCTTACCTTGCTGATGAAAACTGTGAGGAAATGTTCCACACTGATTGGTAAATAAGTCCAAGTTTACCATGCTCATTGAGTACTCTGTCCGCGCTTAGCATGAAGCAGTGTTTCCATTAAGTGGGATGGCTTTAAGGCAAAAAAAAAAAAAAGTCTGTTTGGCCACCAGAGGGCAGTGATGCCCCCCCACAAAAAAAAGTCTGTTTGGGGCTTCTTGTACTCTTATTTTGTTTCCCCAGATAAAAAAAATTACCTGGTCACTCCTGAGATCTTAATCCCGTTCCTTACCCAGTGGGTCGGAAAGCTGCTGGGGCACCGGTTCAAATGTGCTGGTTGACGATACCCCCTTGGGAAACCTTCTCCGTCAGCACTTGGGCTTGAAGAAAGCTGAGTTTTCCGAAGATGTAGTGCGAATCAGTGGACCGAGAATTACAGGACTGTAGTTAGTTGTGTGGGACTTATTGCCTAGACAAACTCCTCTCTTGGAAGCATAGGACAGGTTGTGACTGCTGCACGGTCTGAGACATGCCTTTGTGAGTTTCAAGGGGCCCTAAGGAACCCTGGCAGCTCAGTGGATTATATCTTTGGCTAGTAACCATAAGGTCCGCAGAGGCCTTCTGATCCCATTCAAAGGGTGACAGCCTCGGAAACCCACAAGGACAGTTTTTCCCTGCCCTGTAGGGTCACTATGGGTCGGAATTAACTCAGTGACAGTGAGTTTGGTTGCAGGGGGGCCTCAAACTACAGCCCGAGGGCCACATGTGGCCCGCTGAGGACATTTATCTGGCCCGCCTGCTGTTTTTGCCACCGCTGCCTGCCCTGCTTAGCATCCAACTTATCCCCGACCCACAGTGAATTTGTTCTTAGTTTTTTGGGGTTTTTTTTAAACTATAGTCCAGCCCTCCAACGGTCTGAGGGACAGTGAACTGGCCCCGTTTAAAAAGTTTGAGGACCCCTGGGTGAGAGGGTGGCTGTGTGTTGGCATCGGTGGCTTCGAGCTTGTGTTTGAGTTTGAGGAGGCCGAGTGATGGTGTGGCAATGTCAGCAGTTCCCAGCAGGGAGAAGGGTGCCAGTTTCTGCTTCCCTAAAGAATTCCAAAGCAAAACCTCAAACTCACTGCCGTCAAGTTGTTTCTGCCTCCTGGTGACCACCTTGGACATAGTCGTACTGCCCCCTGTGGGTTCTGAGGCTGCAGATCTTTAGGGGAGCAGAAGACCTCATCCTACTCCATCGTGCTGTTTGCGGGTTCAAACGGCTGATCTCATGGTTCGCAGCCCAGCCCCTCCCCAGCATTCCTGTGATGCCTCACAGCTTTGGAAACCCACAGGGCCTGGGGTCCTCTAGGAGGATGTTGAACCAGCATGGGTTCCATGGTGGTGAAGGAGTGTGAGAGGACTCAGAGGAATGTGGAATTCTATTTTAACGGGGTGAGCGGGAGAAGTGTCTCACATGGTGGTGGCTCTGTTCGTGACTCTCTTGAGATGATGTAGTTAGTGTCTGTCTCTTTGGGTTCTGCACAGCCGTAGCCTCTCCTGCTTTCTCAGCTGGCCCAGAGTTCCCAGATGGGGAAAACTGCAGCCTTGCGGGCAGGAGTCGGCCCCTCCAGGTTTCCAGCGATTCTGAATTCTGAGCCTTGGGGTTCTGTTTTGTCTTGAGTCACCGAGGCAGAGTTCCTCCTGGCCTGGGCTGTTGGAAACTGCAAAGCCAGAACAGAGTGATTTGACTTCCTGCTGTTTTCCATTTTAAACCTCTGGAACAGATGACGACTGTTATGTGAGAGAGAGGTTTCTGTTTAAAAGTACCCAGGCCACCTTAAAGGCTTGAGAGCAAACAAGCGACCATCTAGTTCAGAAGCAACAAAGTTCACACCAGCCTGTGTCACCACGAGTTGTCGAAGGGATCCAGTATCAGGCATCAAAGTACTAAAATATCATTATAAATGAGGGGGAGTACAGATTGGGGACCCAAAGCCCATGAATAGGTGAAGTGACATCCCCTTACAGAGGGGTTGCAGGGAGGAGGTGAGCCAGTGAATGTACAATGTAGTAACAATGAAATATGCAACTTTCCTCTAGTTCTCAAATGCTTCCTCCCACCCACTATCATGATCCCAATTCTCCCTGACAAATCCAGCTAGACCAGGGGATGTACTCTGGAGCCGGAAACATGGGGAATTCAGGACAGGTGAACCCTTCAGAACCAGTGGTGGAATGGTGATACTGGAAGGGTGGAGGGATGGTTGAATAGAAGGGGGGAACCAATTTCAGGAATTGAACCTCCTCTATGGGGTATGGACAATGGGAAAGTGAATGAAGGGATACATCAGACAGTGTACAATATGAAAAAGTAATAACAATTTGTAAATTACTAAGGGTTCATGGGAGAGGGGTTGTGGAGAGGGAGGAGAAGTATGGGGAGCTTGTACTGGGGACCTAAGAGGGAGGATGTTTTGAGAGTGATGATGACAATAAGTGTGCAAATGTGGTCTGAATACAATTGACATATGTATTGATCATGATAGGAGTTGTATGAGCCCCCAATAAAATGATTTATTTTAAAAAAAGAAGAAGGGGGAGAGAGCAGCTTATACCAAGGACTGAAGTAGAAAATATTTAGAAATGAGGATGGCAACATGTGTGCAAGTTTCCTTGATACAAATGATGTATGGAATGTTATAAGAGCTGTAAGAGCCCCCAATAAAAATCATTTAAAAAAAAAAAGTACCCAGGCCACCAGCCTTGACCACAACCTGATGATGAGGCCCAAAGAAGCATTCTTAGCAAAAGTCTGGTGGTCACTTAAGGTGGTCGGTGAGGGTTTTGATGGGATTACAACCTTGATGTTTCATGCAAAGCAGTTTGGTGTTTGGAATCTTTAGCATGCCTTAAAGTTCGGGGATTTATTTTCAGGTGGGTCTTGGGTATGGGGTGGAATTTACTGAGGTTGAGCCATCAGATGATCATGGGGTTAAAGGAGTCTTTGCTTCAGAGTAGTGAGTGGCCTGCCCCCCCGACCCCCACCCTCTCGGAAGGGAGCCTGGATCTCTGACCTGCTGGGAGTGTCATGGGAATCCAGGTCTCCAGGGCCAGGTGGGTGTGTTTCTTTGAGGATTCTTTGTTTCCTCACCATGTTTATTTTTGGGTTTAGATGCAAGCCCTCCCTCACACCCCCTGTTTCTGAGGTTAAGGTTAGGAGCGAGTGCAGGGTGGGGCGGCAGGTGCTTTGCCACTCGGGTCTGTGCAGGTGCAGACTGTACAGTGACTTGGCCTGCAGATGCAGTCAAGGGTTTAAGAGCGGCTTTGTCATTGCTTGTCGGGCTGAGGTCGTGTTTCATAATGTTTCTAACGGCCAGCTTCGTGCCAGCCCTTGGCCCGGGCATAGCAGTCAGGCAGGTGGGATGACCCCTGGAGACAGCTGAGGGAATCGAACCAACGGAGACACGGAGAGATTAAGCGATTTCAGCAAGGCTACAAAGGGGTTTATGGAAAGGGAGTAGCCGGATGGCGGTCTCTTGCCCGTTCGACCAAGCTATGTAATGAGGCCGGAGATGTGGATCCTTAGCTAAACAGTCAGTTTCAGAAATGTTTGCTCCAGGCCAAAAGAGGAACCAGGTATGAGCGTGACCAGGTCTGGGCAAGGGCGCACTTCCTCCAGCCAGGGGGCTATGCCCCTTCAGGGAAGGGCTGTGCGCAGGTGTGGGTGCAGCTGCTCAGACAGGACTTTCCCGGCGGGCAAGCAGCCCGCGAAAGGAAACTGAGGCTTGCGGCCCCTGGAAATGCTCCCTGGGTATGGCAAAGCCTCCAGGTCAAAAGCCTGCTGGATGCTGATTTGATATGGGACTCTGGGCATGTTTTTTTGGCAAAGCAAGGACCTGAGTCCTCTCTTACCTGTGGCACCTGGGTAAAATGAGAGTCTCTGTAAACACCCCAGTTATCCAGCTGGTGCTCACCTGGGCACAGCCCAGAAGTTAAACACCTGGAGGGAGTGCAAAAGCTCTCTAATACGCTCCTGGTGGTACAGCCCCTCCCACCTCCCATGGGGGCTTTCTGCTGTGATTTTTTTTCTGTTAAACCACCCCCCCCCCCACTCCCCCGGCAAGGTATTAACAAGTCAGAAAGGAATGGAGCTAAGGTTTCCTTTTCTTTTCATTCAGAATACCAGTGCTAAGTGGTTTGATGTCTCAGCACTCAATGGGTTAGAAACCACAATGTAACACTAGGGTGGGGTGTACAAGGGGCAGGTGCTAGAAGCAGGCCCTTCCAGAGCTGAGGAGCAATGGTGACTAGCCACTGGCAGGCAGGAAGGGACAGAACAGTGCCCCAGCAGCCCTGAGATCAGTGCCCCTACAAATGTCGCAGCATCGGTACCTGAGTTATCGCTTTTGTTCCAAATAAGATTTTTTGTTCCCAAAGAGACAAAAGCAAGTTATCAGGAAACCAGTCTTTGTGGAACCTCTTGACCCCTTAACCATGCTCACCAGCTGTGGGTCTGGGTATGGAGCTCTGTCTTTCTGGGCCACAGCCTCCTGGTCTGTGTCATGGGGGGAGAGTACCTACGACCACCCCCTCCTGAAGTTTTGGAGGGGTCCGACAAGCTGGGAAGCTTCTAGAACATGGCCAGACCAACAAACAGAGGTCTTGGGAGGGCCATAGGGTTAACTTGCTCAGCTACTGATCACAAGCTTAGAGTCTAGCAGATGTGCCTCAGAAGAAAGGCCTGGTGATATGCTTATGAAAAACTGGCCCTTGAAAAAGCCTATAAGGCATAGCCCAACTCAGACACACAGCAGACGACCATGGGTCTGAATGGTTGACTCTCACACATCTTGCTCTTATGATTGGAAGTAGCAAACATGTTATCGAGTTCTGTCATTTTCCAGTTCCTGTGGGCTACAGGTAGGGGTGAGGCTGGGGGTGACCTAAAATAAATGAGGGGAAGGGTAAGGCAAATGTAAAGTGACCGGACATCCCGCTTTATAACGATTTAACAACTTCCTGCGATGTTTTAAAATTAAAATAAATATATTACAATACTGTTTTTGTGTTCTATGAATATTTTTGTTGCTCGATAGAGACCAAATTTTTCATCAAGAACCCCACTCCACCCCCGTCCCCCATCAATGGTGTCCCACTTAAAATCTGGTCACTTTAGGCAAAAGACAAGTATGTGAGTCTCTGACCGTGAGGGGGACTGGGCAGCTTAAGGAGCCTGGAGCTGCTAGTCTGAGCCCTGTTGAGAATGCCGTGGGCCAGAGAGGTCATGAACTGTGAGGAGTGACCATGTTCTAGACTGACACAATCACGGCGGGACATCTGGAAAGTGGAGAAAAGGCCAAACTCAGGAACTTCACTGTCTTTGCCCTGACATGTTCATTGTCTCCCAAGTTGGTCCTGGTTTCTGTTTTGCTTGGTCTTGCTTAATAAAGGAGCCCTGGTAGCAAAGTCAGACGTTCAAAAACAGCATCCGCCCCCTGGGACAAAGATGAGGCTTTGTCCTGTAAAGAGTGACAGCTCAGAAGCCCTCAAGGGGGCTGGTTCTACCCTGCCATAGAGGGCCACAATGGGTCGGCAGAGACTCTTTGGCAGTGCGTTCGGTTGGGGGTTGTGAAATAAAGGTGGTGAGGCCGCGCTGGCCTCTGGTGCTCCTGGGATCCTCCACTTCAGAAGCTTTCAAAGGGTGAGACCAGCAAAAGGCCGCCAGGGCCTGGGGGCAGGGGAAAGGGGTCAGCGGGTGCCAACAGCCAGCACATGCGTTTCACTGAAGCTGGAAGAAGCAAACGGAATGGTGCCAGGTTTTCTGTTCCTCTTACCCCTTGGGCCCATTCTCTTGCCAGAAGAACAGTGCCTGTCTTCACAGTGGAGGCCTGACAGACAGTCTTTCCATCTCCCCAGCAGCAGAGACGCCGTCTCCTCTTAGGCACAAAGCATGCATATCTGAGGTTGGGGTCTAGCAGTAGCCCCTCGTTTGCAAAGTCAGAGGAGTTCATTATGAATCTGGTCGTGGCAGGTGATTTTTATTCATTATGCCTGGGCCTGTCTCTTCTTTCCACCAGACTCTTAGCAAATCTAACAAGATCAGATTTAATCGTGTCTCCGTCTTAAGAGGTCACTCCAAACAAGTCCACAACCCTCAAACTCACTGCCATTGCGTTGATTGCAAATTATAATCACCCTAAAGGACCTTTGGGTTCCCAAGACTTGAACATTTTACTTGAGTAGACAACCTCGTCTTTCTCACACAGAACAACTGGTGGATCCAAACCACTGACCTTATGCTCAATGCATAACCCACTACACCACCAGGGCTCCCTAACCAGTCCCTACAGGGTGGATTTTTTTTTAGTTTTTTTGAGATTCGTACTCATACACTCTCGGAGAATACCTGAATATTTCAGACAGAGAAAAGCAAAACCTTCCAAAGGTGACTCGAGTACTTGATTGATAGCAGACACAAAAGTCAACTCCCAGGGTTCACATCCCGGCTCTCCGCTTTCCCAGTCAGTCATGTAACCTCTCTGGACCTCAGATTCCCTAGCTGTCGACCGAGGTGAATGATACAGAGCATCACCTGCCTCCAGTGATGATGAGAAGGAAATGAGTTCAGTTTGGAGTTCCTTCTTCATCCATATCCCCCAGAGTCTCAGAGCCTGTCGGAGGCTACTTGATATCAAGAAAGAACACGGTTCTTATCTGATTTCCCAGCAAGTCTCTGCACCCCAGGAGCTCAGCATTAGCCTTTCCTGCAAGAATTTAAAACTAGACATGGGCCTTTTTTAAAAGAGGGTGGATTCATCCCCTCCCCGTGGTGTGAGCCCCCCACCTTCAGCCTCTCCTCTGTTCTCAATCTTGTGTGTGTGTGGGGTGGGGGTGGGGGGTACCAAGATCTGAAGGGGCATGTCCTCGTTAACTGCCTCTGTAACAATAAATACGAAGGATGATAAACATGTATCAAGCATATGCACTGTGCCATATCCTGTTCTGACAGCCCTTTGTAGATGCCACAAATGTGGAACTTTTGAACTTAAATAAAAACAAATTGTGCTGGGATGAAAGAAAGTTATAGCTCTACCCAAACAAAAGTAAATTGTTTTACATTCTTCTCATATAGAAGAGGGAAATGCATTCCACTCCAGACAATGGACTCAGAAGAACAAACTGTTCCAGATGCGAAGAGGGAAGGTTTTTGGAAGTCGTTTCCATGCGGGCTGCGTGAATCTGTAGGGCAGTTTGACAGCCATTCTGCTTCTGTTAGTTCAGTCTCAGTTCCCATCAGTCCCCCTGTCTGTTGTTAGTAACCAAAGACGCTCTGGAAAGACTGGTCCAGTCATTCTCTCTAGATTTACTCAGACTTGGGTCTCTGGAAATTATAGTAGGGTCTCAGCAATTTGGGAAGTGTGTTTGGCAGTGACCTGTGACAAAGGAGTCCATTTGACATTGTGGCATGCACACGCACTGTCCCCTATGACCCATAGGCACACAAACAAGAACACACGCCCCATACCGTACGGAATGTGTGAGGGGCCTCCTGTTCCACACACTGCAGCTCTTCCTTTATAAAATGCTGATTTGGAGCCGACAAACGTCTTCAAACTCATATTTGAGAAACGTTGGGCTAATAGCTACATGGTGGGTGGTAATCCCAGTCTCTTTCTCAGGATCAAATAACCCAAAAAGGGTGGGGGTGGGGGGGACATTTGAGATCCTGAATGAGAATTAGAGCCTGTTGGTGAGAAGATCCCTAACACCCAGTGAAATGCAGCCATCTGAAGAAGTGAGCCTGTCTGTCCTGTTTCCAGACTGTGGATCTCAACCGCGACCACACTGTCTGAGAGGAGAGCCACTCGTTGCAGGTGGCTATTCAACTTTATTTTAACTAAGTAAAATTTCAAACTCTGTTGCACTACCCGCCTTTGTTATTGCAGACTTACCCACCAACCGCGAAAGCCAGTGATGCCATAATGGAAGGATTTGATTAGCTTCCGCAGGCTGAAATCCCCCAAACACACAATCAAGATGCACTGAAAATTACTGGTGATTGGAAAGCAAAAGTTGGAAACAAAAGAGGAAGGCATAATAGTTGGGAAAGAGGGCCTGGGTGATAGAAATCAAGCTGCACATCACAGATGGTTTTGCAAGGCCAACGACTCCTTCATTACAAATACTTTTTTCAACGCCATCAATGGTGACTGTAGGGTTGAGCCCTGGTGGCGTAGTGGTTGTGCGCGGGACTGCAGCCCACTGGGATGGAGGTTCAATTCCAGCTCCACAGAGCAAAGGCTGGGCCTCCTACTCCCACCACCTGAGGGCAGTGATGCCCCCCCAAAAAAATGGTGACTGTGGACATGGACCTTGCAGATGGCATCCCCAGGAATCACACACACTACATTTGTGGGAAGAGACCATGGAGAAGTTTAATATTAGCAGCCAAAAATGAGACCAGAGATCTACTGTGCAACAGACGGTCAGTTGCTCATATGTACGTTCGGGTTGAAGTTAAAGAAAATCAAATCAAGTCCAGGAGAGCCAAAATAAGACTGTGGATATATTTCACCAGAATGTATAGAGAACATCCCCAAAGCAGATTTGACACATTGCACACTAATGACAAAAGCCCTGATGACATCAAGAATGTCACCCATGAAGAAAGTAAAAGGTCATTAAAAAGACAAGAAGTAAGAGGTCCGAGTGAATGTCAAAGAGCCTCTGAAACTTGCTCCTAATTTTAGAATGACTAAGACAAATGGAAGATAATGAAGTCGAAGTGAACAATTTTAAAGCACTGCTCAAGAAGACAAAGTAAAGTATTACCACGAAATGTGCCAAGACCTAACGTTATAAAACGAAATTGGGGGGACACTCGGAGCACATCTTACCACATAGTCACCACGCCAGAAAGAATGGGTTGACTTTCAACTCTTTCAAGAGGTGGCATGTCATCAAGAACTGAAGGAAGACATCTCAGCTGCACTGAAGGTGCCAGGAATTGAGCGAATTCCAATAGAAATGTTTCAACAAATGGATGAAGCGTGGGAAGCACTTCCTTGCCTATGCCAAAAGAATCTAAGAGACCAGTCCAGCTGACTAGAAGAAAGCCCTGTCTATGCCCATTCCCCAAAAAGGCGAGCCGACCTCATCTACAAACTATAGAATGATCCAGATGATACAAATTCTAGTTGATCGCACATACAAGTAAGAGTCTGTTGGAGATCATGCCGCAGTTGCAGCAGTACATCGACAGGGAGCTGCCAGGAATTAAAGCCAGATTCAGAAGAGAAAGTGGAATGAAGGTTATCCGGATCTTGACGTAACAGAGAATGCCAGGAAGATATTTCCTCGTGTGTTCTTGACTATGCAAAAGCACTTGACTGTTGAGCACACCACGCTGGATAGCATTGAGAAGAAGGGGAGTTCTAGAACCTTCCTCATGCTCCTGTGAAACCTGTGCATGGGTCAAGAGGCCGTTGTTGGAGGAAAACAAGGCACTCGTGCATGTCATTAAGTCACTGCGGACTCACAGTGATACAATAGCTTGTCCTTCACTTTAGTGGGAATATCTCGACATGCTCCACACCACTGGACCCCTAGAAATTTTACCGAGGTGGAGGGTGCTTGAATCTTTGTTGGGTTAATTTCCCAACCTCTGGTACGCAGATGCTGTACTAACGAATCTAAAGTCTTTGCTACATCCTCCTGAGTGGGTCCAATCAGCATAATGTCATCAATATAATGGACTGGTGTGACATTTTGTGGAATAGACAGGCAATTGAGGTCCCCTCGGAGTAAATTATGGCACAGGGTAGAAGAGTTGATGTACCCCTGGGGAGAGTTGTAAAAGTGTACTGCTGCCCCTGCCAGCTGAAGGCAAACTACTTTTGGTGATCCTTTGAGATCGGTGTCGAGACGAAGGCATTGGCCAGATCAATAGCTGCATACCAAGTACCAGGAGAAGTATTAATTCGCTCAAGCAATGAGACCACATCTGGAACTGCGGCTGCAATTGGAGTCACCACCTGGTTAAGCTTACGATAATCCACTGTCATGCTCCAGGATCCATCTGTTTTCTTTACAGGCCAAATGGGTGAGTTACATGGAGATGTGGTAGGAATCACCACCCCTGCATCTTTCAAGTCTTTGATGGTGGCGCTGATCTCTGCAATTCCTCCAGGAAGGCGGTATTGCTTTTGGTTTACTATTTTCCTAGGCAATGGCAATTCTAAGGGTTTCCATTTGGCCTTTCCCACTATGATAGCCCTTATTCCACATTTCAGGGATCCAATATGGGGGTTCTGCCACTTACTAAGCATGTCTATTCCAGTGATGCATTCTGGAACTGGGGAAATAACCACAGGATGGGTCCGGGGACAGTGACCCAAGAGGGAAGGAGTGAGGGAGCGCTAGAGCATTACAGCATTGGTGCTCAGAGTCAGGCTTGCTCCCTTAACCAGAGCTCACTGGCCCGGGTGTGACTGCTCCTCGTCATTGCCAACCACAAGAGCCAATTGAAAAAACGCCAGTGTTTAATAATTGCCAAGAAGCCCTGGTGGCTTAGTGGGTTATGCCTTGGGACTGCCAACTGCAAGATCAGCAGTTGGAAACCACCAGCCCACCAGAGAAAAGAGTTCGTCTCAGAAGCACACTGGGGCCGGGCTAGCCTGTCACAGGGAGTTGGAATCAATTCAGTGGGTCATGAGTTTGGTTGTGTTTCTGCTAACAGGCCCCAGCTAATTCCTTTCTGTAGGTTGTTATCTGAGGTATGCTGAGGTATGTATGCATGTGAAAGAAAGTTCTGTCATCTCATCGAAAGGATGTAACTTGGGGGAAAAAAATCGCTTCTTAGGTTATTACTTTATTCGTGCTGTCATTTTATTTGTGGTAGAAATTTTACAAATGAAAGTTTACAAAGAACCTAGTGGTTTCTCAGTTTCTCAATCCTGCCTGCACCTGCTGTTTTATGAGGTTGGTGGCAATCTCCTCACACGTGCTCGAATCCATGCTACGCCCGCCTTCCCTGGCTTCCCTGTGTCTGTCTGTCCTTCCCTGCCCCGCCCTGCTTCTGAGCTTTGTTGTTGGCAAGGGTCCCCTCGGTTGATTGTGCCCAGGACAGTCCTCTGCACAGGCTCTCATGTTCCGTCTGTTGGCAGCGATCTCTGGGGCTAGATAGGCAGTTCCAGGTTTGTAAAGGGCACAGTCTTGAGGTTCCCAGCTGTCTCTTATCAGGCCAGGAAGTCTGGTCGCAAGTATGTATCTGTCTTTGTGTTGGGAAATAAGGCTCCTTCCCAATTCAGTTATCTTCCTTCTCCTTCCCCTCTTTCTAGACTATTTCGAGCTATAATTTGCATACAGTAAAATGCTCCCTGCTTGCAGTTTGCAAAAAGCAAAGTGCACCAAGTTGTGACAAGTGTAAACCCGCTTTGAACACTGAGCCCCCCCCCCCTCGAGTGTGCACGTGCGCTCTCTCACTCTCTTCTCTCTTACACACACACACGATTTCTCAGTCTTCCCAGTTTTCTCGCCCATGGCCACAGGAAGCCGATGTGCTCTCTGTCCGACAGACTACTTTTGCTCCTTCCAGCCTGCCCCAACACTGGCCTCCTTCCATAGCCCTTCCCCTTTGTCTCTGACTCCCTGGGCTCCTCAGGCTTGGGGAGACAGCTGTGCTCCTGGGTCTACCCTTGCTGAGTTCCCTTTACGGTAGCTGTGAGGCAGGGTTCCTGGAAGGCAGCGCAGTGAGTTTGGCGGAGAGGCGTTTGTTCCATCGTGGGGACATCCCCGCGTGCGAGCGCCGCATTGGCACCCCATTACGTGCACAGGCCCTTGCTGCTGGCATATGTTTTCATTTCTCGCCTAAGTAGCCAGAATTGCTGGGCCAGATTGTCATTGGTGAGAATCTGCCAGAACACATCCTGACCTTTTTAGGAACTTGGGATTTTTTTTTTTGGGGGGGGGGGGTGGCAGTGACTGGTCTAAAAAGCCTAGATCATCAGGGTCAGGGTCAGCGTCTGTTCTGGGTGAACTCCTACCGGGTTACAGGTCTAGGTTTTTTTCTCATCCTACAGAGACCAAGCTGGCCAGGCTGAAGGGTTTAAACAAATAGAGGGTATGCTCTTTGGAAGAGAGTGCTTCTCGAAGCTATGGGAAAGGCCTTGGTCACATCAGAAGTGGAATCTGCTAATCCCTGACAGATGTGCGGTACTTACAGGGAAAGCCTGTTCCCTGGGGAGCTGGTGGATGCTTCTAAGCTGGCTCTCTCCTTGACTTCCTGGGCACCTTGGGTTGGGGTCACGCCCTTCATCTTCCCAGAGAGCGAACAGACAGGAGAGCCCAAGCCTCTCCCTCAAGATTGAAATGTGGAAGGCCGTTGCTTTAAAATGCAGATAACAGTCACATCTAGTTGCTACTCACCTACATGCTGAAGAACGGTCAAGACAAGTGACTATTCTGTTTCTGCCTTTAATGTCTTTCTAATTTTTAAAATAAATATACTTGCAATAGGAATCAAATATCTGCTCAGCATCTTGCCGTGGTGAATTCAGCCAAATGCAGGCATGTGGCTGGTGATAGGTATCCCGCGTCGAAGGGGAATGCAGTTTCGTAGGTCAGTTTGGGAAGGCCGTGTTCCAGTAGCCAGCAGAGGCTGGCTATTCTGTGTGGGGTTCACCAATGGGTTCTGATGCAGCGGTCTCATCCTGCAAATGTTTCCTTAACCAAACCTCGTTGGCAGGTGCATAAGTTCTCTGTGGCTGTGTAAAAAATGAGCCTCTTTGAACCACACACCTTCCTTGTCTCCCAGACTGTGCCTGTGGTGTGAGAGTCCTGGGTTCTCTGCCATCGAGTCATTTTCCAGGCTGCAATTGAAGTGTCCACCGGGGTCTCCTCTGAAGGCTCTGAAGGCTCAATGGGAAGAATCCACTCCTGTGGTTCCTTTAGGGTGGTTCTTTGTGGTTCCTTTAGGAGCCCTCTGTTCCTAGCTGTTTAGCTGGAGGCCACCCTCAGGGTCTTGCCATCTGGACCCCTCCAACCTGGCAGAAGGTTTCATCAAAACAGGCAAGCCCAGAAGGCTATGAAGCATCTAGGAGCAAAATAGAAGTCCCGGTCTTGAGTAACCACATCACAGAATGGACAGCCTTTGGCGTCCCGTATCGGGTAGAAGCCAGCCACTGGTCCCACCTACATTGAAGGGGGAATGCTGTCAAGGGTGTGAAACCTGGGCGGGGTCACTGAGCATCTCAGAGTCTTGTCTCCCTGTGAAATCAGATTCACTGCGAAGAGTGAACTGGAGACTAATTAGAGGTGAACTATTCAACCTCGGAAGTTTGAATTAGCAGGGACATCTGGCACAGTTGATGAAGGACAAGTCTCGGGCCCTTCGAGATGTTATTGGACATTTCTTAAAAGTGGGTGGGTAGATCGCTCCCTGCATGTTCTGTGACTGTGAACTCTTTACAGGAAAGTCTTGGCTTTCACCCAGGAACCACTAGTGGTTTGAACGGCTGACGTGGCCCTGGGCAGCCCCCTGGCTCCTTGGCCAGGGGAAAGTGGTGCAGTGACTGTGTGTGGTTCTGTTGGTCCCAGACTGGACATCCAGCAGGGCTGTAGGGGAGGTGAGGTGAGGACTGGTGACCTCAGTGTCTCTGGTGGCCCAGCAGCCCAGCAGGTGTGTGGAAGAGAGAGAGAGAGAGAGAGGCCACCAAGGCAGCCTGTTCAGAATCTGCATCGAAAGTGGATACTTGGCATGCTATATTCTTCAGAATACTAATGATAGGATCTCTTTTCCCAACAGAAACCTGTTTCCTTCGAATCTAGTGGTGGCCACTTTCCAAACGGTATGTTCCCCGTGAGGCTGGGGTGCGGGGGTGTGGCAGAGACTTCTGTGCCCGCTGTGCTGTGGGGTGGGGGCAACGCTGTAATAAACCTCCACGGAGAGTAAGAAACTCCGAAAATCTCATCTTTGCACCTTTTCACATCATCTCAGGAATCCCTTCGCATCAGATTTGGGGAATCTCCTAAATATTTTGGAGTTTAAAAACTACACTTTAATCTTTTTTTTCCACCATGGGTATAAAAGTAACATGGGAAGAAGTATGCGTGCTCCAACGATACAAAATAACCCCCACAGTGGGAAAAAAAACCCCTCTGTCACTCCAAACCAAAAGGCTGGGGGTCAAGACCGCACAGAGACTCTCCTAAGACAGGCTTGGCATTCTGCTTCTGAAAGGCCTCTGCCATGAAGACCCCCAGGACAGCCCTCTCCTCCTCGCCAAGAGTTCAAATCCACTACCACCCTCACTGCATCCAGTCAAGCCCAACTAATAGCAGCCCTTTAAGACAGGGTAGAACTGCCCCCAGGGGTTTCCGAAAATGTAACACTTAACGGGAATAGAAAGCCCTGTCTTTCTCCCTCGCCTCGCTGGTGGTTTCAAACTGCTGCCCTTGAGGTTGTAGCCAAGTGCATAACCGCTACGCCACCAGGGTGCCCGCAGCAGCCAGCACGCATCACGCCCTCGAGCCGTTCCTTGTCAACATGTGGCAACACCCTTCAAAGAGGCGTGTCTGTGCACGTGCACATTGATACCTTACAATTTTACAAATTCGTGTTTTACAGAGAATGACCCGATCCCCTCAATGCGCTTTCATGAGGCGGGCGCTCGGGGACCCCAGCGTCTCCTGCCACTCGTGCCTTCTGCACTGAGGCTGGTGGCTGTCGGGACTTCCCGAGGACGCCCCAGCGTTGTCCTTTCTCAGTGGACGGCTTATTCGTGCTGTTTCTCGTATCGTTGAAAGTAGCGTCCCCAGAGCCGTCTTGACACGGAACAAGAATAGAGCTGTCTAGATGAGATTGTCTGCACTCTTGGCCATTTTTCAGCAGAACTTTCCTATTTCTGTTTCAAGCTTCTCCTTTGGGTTTTGTTTTCTTTTTTTATATATATATATGAATAGAAGCGCGGGCTTCTATATATCTGTGTGTGTGTGTGTGTGTGTGTGTGTGTGTGTGTGTGTGTGTACTCTGAGGGAAGAGATGGTATGTGTGAGTTCAGTTTCTCCCGCAGCCTTCCTCTCTGGGTGGCCACCATGAAGCCTCAGAGGAAAGCTACAGCGCTTCACAGGCTCCCACCAGGGATCTGGAGGCCTGGCTCATAACCACTTCCACTCAGTGCCTGCCGCCCAGGGAGCCTGGTGCCCCATGCAGGAGGGAGCGACGTTGGAGAGAAATGAGTCAGTCTCCCCAGCCTCCCATCCCTTCCCTGGAAGTGTGGCTGATCCAGCCAGATTAGAAACAGATGCTGAAAGGCAGCACCGCTCCAGTAAGACCTGGAACAGAGGGGAGCATGGATACATGGACATGGACACAGGGAGGGAAGACCACGTCATGTTACAAAGTGGACTGCAGCCTAGGCTGTTCCAATAAGAAGCACTAGCAGCTGAATGAGGCCTCAAAGTACATACACATTCCCTCTCTGCTGCCTGGGGGCGTTGAGAGAGCCGCCCTGCTTCTCTGGGTCTGTAACATCACCCGAGGCCTCTTGGTCTTACTCGGGGACAGATACACCAGCAGGTGAGGGGTGCTCAGGACCCGGGGGTGATGGTGCAGGGAACCAGAGGCCTGCCCAGCAGCCCCCTCACTGCCTCTGGATCAGCCTGACCCAGTGAACTGACCACAGATGTTTTTCTCTTTCTCACTCACAGTATGCCACCGATTACAAAATGGTGAAGTACAACACCAGCTTGGGAAATATCACCATTGAAAAGGTAAGGCTCTTCCTAAGACCCCGTGTGAGAAGCACGGCTAAAGTAAGTCAGGGTTCTCCACTGCAGAAGCCTGTGTGATGTTGCTCCTTCCCCCTCCGCTGGGTTTCGAACCTTGGGTTTGACTAGACGGCCTGAAACACAGCCTGGGTCTTGCCAGGCAGGCCATGTGTCCACAGCAATGTATGAGCTTCCATCTGGGCCAAAGTGGAACACTCGCATCCAGTTGAAGCAAACATCCCTCCCCCCCCCCCCCCCCCCCCCCCCCCCCCGCAACATGTCATGGTATCCCTTCTGTGACCCTAAAAAGGGAAACAACTTCACTGCCATCAAGTCTCTTCTGGCTCCTGGTGGCCCTACAGGAGGAGGGAGAAATGTCCCCGTGGGTTTCTGAGAATGTCACTCTTTACGGAAATACAAAGCCTCAGATTTTTCCCTCAGAGCAACTGGTAGGTTCCAACCGCTGACCTTCCAATTAGCAGCCCAGCACATAACCACTACACCATCCTGGGAGACGCTAGGTGAGTTCACCTAGACCCATTTTCCTTTAAAACAACATAGTGGGGAATTGAGAGGCATATGAAACAAGTTGTCTTTTACCTTTTGAAAGCGCAGCTATGCCAAGAAGTGTTCAGGTGTTTGCTACAATGAATAACTTGGGGTTAAAGTGGCTGTAGTAGTGCAGTGGTTAAGGTCAAGGTGTTCACGGAAAGGTCAGCCATTGGAGCCCACCGGCTGCTCTCTGGAGGGATGACGAAGCCGTCTGCGTCCAGGAAGATGACCGCCGTGGAAGCCCGGCAGGGCCGTTCTACGCTGTCTGTATCGGCGATAGGGTCACCACCAGTCAGAATCAACTTGACAGCTATGCATTAACAGAGAGAATCCAGTTGAACTTTGCTGGCACTTTTTTTAGGGAGACATTTTGAAATGAGGAATAAATACCATATAGGCATGTCACCAGAGAGGTATATTACTAAACTCACTGCCATTGAGTCGATGCAGACTCTTGGTGACCCTCTAGGGCAGCCTGGGTCTGCCCCTGTGAGTTTTTGAGGCTCAACTCTTGGCAGGACTAGAAAACCTTATCTTTCTCCCATAGAGCGGTGGGTGTGTTGAACTACTGACCCTGCAGTTAGGAGCCTGATTCAGAACCACTCTGCTACGAGGGCTCATCTGGAAATATTAGCATACATGTACTTATGACCACTCTGGGTGATAGACATGTGTGGTACCCATGACTTGGATATCATTGGCCCTTGGGCAGTTGGTGACATGATCTTCTAAAAGGACAAGCAGTCCTCCATCAAGTTCAGACCAAAATACAGTACAGTCTGTTCAGCTTACATCAACATCACCTTCCTGGAAAAGTCTATTGTGGGTTAAAGCAATGCACATAAGAAGCTGTGTTCACTCTGACCTCCTGCCCCCACCCTACCCCCATGGAAATGCCAGTGACCCAGGATCTCCATCCAGGAGGAGGACATGCTCTTACCTCCCCTGTCGGTGTAAGCCAGCAGCCCAAAGGACCTGCGGGAGAGAAGAAGGATGCTGTCACCGCCATCGTTCCCCCGGGACCCCAAGACTGTGTCAAGACAGACCGTCCTTCTCTGAGCATGGGCTGTTAGGGACACAGTGAAAAGTTGGAAACGCAACAGCCCAAGAACATCTGGGGGCCCCAGCCCTGACCTGGGCGCTGCCTTCTATTGCCCACTTTGGTCCCCCGAGGTAACCTACTGTGGATGCACACCTCATAGGCTTAGAACCCTTCACGTGTGCCCTTCCAAGTGCCAGGCCACAGCAGCGATCGCAGACAGAAATGTGAGCATGTGTACATGTACACGTCAGCTGGTGACAAGTGCTTGGGAAAGTCAAGCCAGGTAAGAAGACAAACAGAGAAGCAGGAGGTGCGGGTCTGAGTGAGCTGGGGGCAGCGTGGGAAGAACGCTCTGGGGGGGCAGGGACACAGCTCTAGCGTGTCTGTGTCCCACCCACAAAGGGGTGTTACTGCGCAGACTCCCCAGCATGAAAAGTCACAGCCCCGGGAGAATTACTGTCATTGCTCCCAAGTCGGGGTCCATTCTCTTACCTGGAACCTCGTCAACCTCAAGACACCACAGCTCAAAATGCTAGACCAGCTAAAACCAACTTCGCCCAAGGACTTGAATTCATGGGCTGCATCAGTTTGGACTCCCACACAGGACTTGAGACAAGAACAGAAAATGTGAGTCGATAGGTCCAAGGTCAGGGCAGGACAAGGTAGCCCTGTTGACTCCCCATACACGCACACACTTTTCTCTGTTTCTCCCTCCCTCCCCCACCCTCCCTTCCCACAAGCTAGTGAGAGAATAGGCCCCCAATTCCCCAGCTCTTGAAACTCTAGCTTCCATCAAGATCCAATAGAGAACAGATAGACATCTTATTCTCTATGCTGTTAAAGTGAAATGGTAAGAAAAACACTCCAGGCAGCAGGAGGCTAGAATGCCCTCTCACAAGAGACCCCCTTGGAATCATTGCAGGAGCTCGTTTCATGTGGATCATACCTGTTACCTAGTCATCTCTGGCAAACCTGGAAATCAAACGTCTTTGGAAGACTTTGGAAGTCATTTTATGAAGCAAACAAGCTTCTGGGCACTTCTAGCCAAGGCGGCAACATGGAAGCATGGCTCCTGTCTGGTTGAGGGTCCCCTGGTGACCACTGCCATCTACTGCTTGCCTGGCACTGACCTAGTCTCCGTCTTTGTGGGGCTCACAGCCAGGACATAGAAACTGTTAGAGCCAGGAAGGGAGGGAGGCCCCTTAAGGATTGTTCCAGACTCTGCCCCACAGAGCTGTCGTAGGGAGGACTACGTCCGTCCAGCTACCCGACACCTCATCTCACAAGGATAGAAGACCTTTCTTTCTTAGATGGAAAAGCCTTCCTTCCCAAAATGTAAGCTTGGAAAGCTTGGAAAGCTTGTCATTCCGCTCGGTTTGCTTCATCTTGGAGACAGAGAACACCAAGCTCAAGAAGTTAGTTGTTGTCAGAACCTGGATTAAGCGCTGGGGTCCAGGGTGAGAACATCCTCCCTGTTTTTACCAGGCCAACAATATATGTTTCCATTCAGAAGGCCGCAGCTGCGTGTGTGAGGTAGGGGTGAGAAGTCTAATACGTACAACAGTGAGACAGCCAGCACTGCTGGTGGAAAAAAAATCCAGACTGGGTGATGCTGGTGCATTCCTAAGTCAGGGGTTTCAAAAAGAAGTGCTCGGGAAAGGGGCATCCGAGCCTGAACCGCTTTGGTGAAAACAGGTCAGTTCAGGATCCACAGGCAAGTGTGTTGGCTTCTAGAGGCAAAGCTCCTGAGAATTGATTGGTCATTCTCTTACAAGGAACCACCTGAGGTCCTCACCTTTAGCTGTGTCCTTATGACAGAAGGCTCCGGCTCTGCCTGTGCCATCTTTGAACAGCTGGTGTAGCATGAACTAGATGAAGTTTCCATCCATCGACTTTCTGTGCTGTCAGACTCCTATCTTTCAGCGGGGTCCTGCCACACATCCACTCAGGGTTAAAGAGAGCATGGGCCGCTGTCCCATCCTGGGCCCTGGGTTTCTGGCTAGTAGACACACCCCTCCAGTATCCCCCCTTGGGTCTCACTCCTCTGTGGTGGTCTCTCCCCTCTGGCCCCGTAGATCCCCGTTGCCACCGAGATCAAAGGGATGAACATTTTGGGCTTGGTCCTTTTTGCCCTGGCGCTAGGAGTGGCCCTGAAGAAGCTGGGCTCTGAAGGAGAGGAGCTTATCCGCTTCTTCAATGCCTTCAATGAGGCCACCATGGTGCTGGTCTCCTGGATCATGTGGTGAGTGCCACACCGCCTCCTCTCTCCCTCCCTCCTTCCCTTCCTCCCTCTTCTCCACCTCCAGTGGGGTTCTCACGGCCCAGCCTGGGGCTCTGTATTGGTTGATGCATTGAGAGCTGGTCCTGACCTTACCAAAGATCTCCAACACTGTCAATCTTATTGGGGACTCTTAGAGCTGTTATCACAATCCATTTGTACATAGGTTGCCATCATTTTCAAAACATCTTCTACTTAAGGCCTTGGTATCAGCCCATTTCTCCCCCTCCCTCCCTCATGAACCCTTGATAATCTATAATATACTATCTCTTTTCATGTCTTACATAGACCACTGTCTCCTTTCACCCACTTTTCTGTTGTCCATCTCCCTGGGAGGGGGGTGGTTATATGTCAATCATTGTGATCAGTTCTCCCCTTGTTCCCCCACCTTCCCCTTACCTTCCTGGTATCGTTACTCATTATTGGTCCCGAGGGGTTTATCTGTCTTGGATTCCCTGTGTCCTCTTACCTCTTACCTGTACAGTGTACATGCTCTGGTCTAACTGGATTTGTAAGGTGGAATTGGGGTTATGGCAGTGGCAGGGGTGGTGGTGGGAGTGTTAAAGAACTAGAGGAGGGTTGTGTGTTTCGTTGGTGCTGTCTTGCACCCTGAATGCTGTCAATCTTTACGGGAGCAGATAGCCTCATCTGTCCTCCAAGGAGCAGACCTTGCAGACCTTGCAGACCTCCAGACCTTGCAGTCAGCAGTGCAATGCTTCTCCAAGACAGCACTGCGGGGCTCCTCAAGGAATGTTCACTCCCCATCTCATTGAAGTGCACGCCTAAGAAAAGCCATGCGCTATCAAACCTTTGCTTAGTTTATTGTAGATTCTGAGCATCTGTACTTTGTAGTTCTTGGAACGAGTTCGCCCCGTCTTCCTTCCTGCCATTTAAAAAATCCTCCCAGTCGTCCTCAGCCTGTCATTGTTCATGGCTTTCCCCCACAGATTCCCCTGTTCCAAATCACACAGGCCTTAAAACTCCTTCCCCAAAGCCCCTGCTGCGGCTCACTTTTGTCCCACGGGGACTTGGGGGAGTAGGTTTTGGTCTCTCGTGTTTTCAAGTGTCAGGACAGGCAAGAGCAAGGCTGGGCGTCAGGCTCACAGGTAGAGCCTGGTCCTAACTCCATTCCCCATCAAAACACACCACTACTGAACTGATTCCGACTTGGAATGAGTCTGTTCAGCTGCCCCTGGGGGTTTCCAAGATCATCCGTGTCCACAGGGACAGCTGGGGGTTTCGAACTGCTGGTCCTTTGGTTGGCAGCCCAACTTGTAACCCCTGACACCACTGGGGCTGCTTTCCAGGACCCTGGGTTAGGAACATCTCCACTGAGATGCCTGTCAAATGGGCCGGTGTGCTCCTTCCTTCCTTGCTGTTCCTCCCGGTTCCCCCAGGGGAAGCTGGGAGCCTAGGGAGGCCCTGCATTCTGTCTCATGTGAGTCTGTCTGTCTGTCTGTCCCCATCTCCGTCCCCACTGACAAGTCCCCTTGCTTCTGTCCCAGGTATGTGCCCGTGGGCATCATGTTCCTGGTTGGGAGCAAGATTGTGGAAATGAAAGACATCGTCGTGCTGGTGACCAGCCTGGGCAAATACATCTTTGCGTCCATCCTGGGCCATTTCATTCACGGAGGACTCGTCCTGCCCCTTGTTTACTTTGTGTTTACCCGGAAAAACCCCTTCCGGTTCCTGCTAGGCCTCCTCACGCCGTTTGCCACAGCCTTTGCCACCTGTTCCAGGTGAGTGGGCTCGGGGTGTCCCCCTGGCCCCCACTCTGAGTCCTATCCACATGGGGATCAGGTGAGCCCCATGGGGGATACATGAGTGATGTCTCACCCTACTGGAATTCTTTAAAGACCATGGGTCTTGTCTGGTTTTCTTGTGTGTTTTCAGCGTGACCACCGTACTAAAACCTTACCCCGTCGTGGGGTGGGTTTTCTGCCTTAGCACTTCCTCTGTTGGGGTTACCTTATTCCCTTTTTCCCTCCTTGGTAAAGCACATCTTGACGTTTGCCAGCCATGGTTCCCTCACTCTACTTGGCAAGACCTTTGCCCAGTCAGAGAAGGTGGCCCACCTACCTCAAGGTGTGCCCAGCGGGGCGATTTCCAGAATGGCACCTGCCCAATCCACCCTCCCAGGTGCACGGGTTAGAAATCTCTTTGCATTTTTGGCTAAGGCGGTGGGGTGAGGATTTGCATGCTGGGTGCGCTCTGAGTTTTTGTGGAATGATCCAATTTAGCACCGAGGGGCAATTTGTCACTCGTTGGAAATGCTTCCAGAGAAAGAAATGGGCTTTCCAAAGCACGTGAACGAGATGTGCATAGGATGTCTGCGTATCATTTGATGTCTACATGTCACGCTTGCCTCCTGGCTGCACACTGCCCCTCCCCGCACACTCTGTTGATCTTCACAAAACGGTGGTGCCGGAAAGAATCAGGGAGGGGAGGGGCACTAGAACTGGTGGTGGTGACCAACTCGTTTAAAAAGCAATGGAACCATGATTTTTTAAAAGTGTTCTAAAATTGACTGGGGTAATGATTATACAATTCTTCTTGATATGATTGAACGATTGAATTGTACGGTATGTGGATTAGGCGCCAATAAAACTGTAAAAACAAAACAGGGCGCCGTCTTTTATCTGCCCTGGTTCTCAGCTGCAAGGCCAGCGTGGGCAGAAGGGACAGAACCAGTGGGAGAGAGGAGCCCCTGGTCTTAGCTGGACGGTTCATGCTTCCCTTCTTACCGGGAACTCTGCAAATTCTGAGCGCCTTTTCTGCTTGGCGGCCTCTGAGGGGAGAAGTGAAAGGGGTGAGGGAAATCCTAGTTTGCACGGTTCTTGGCGGGAAACCACCGTCCAGACAGGAAGTGAGCCAGACGCACTGATTGAATGCACGGTTCCCCGTCCTCGGAGACCACGTGGCAGGAAGGCGCCCCGCCGGGCTCTCGAGGCTCTCGCCCGACAGGTGAGCGCAAGTAAATATCCGAACAGGGGAGCCCAGCGAGCCGTGATTTTGCACACAGAAGCTTCGAAACACCCGGGCCCTTTCTCTTTCCCGGGGGAAGTCGACCCCAAACTGGGGCGGTGCCAAGGGCTCGTGGAGGCTTTTGGGTGAGAGATGGCTGAGCCGGGCCGGGAGGGAGGGAGCGCCCTGGGACCTGCTGGGCGTTTTTCAAGCTCTCTGCCCCCACTGCTAGCTCGGCCACCCTCCCCTCCATGATGAAGTGCATCGAAGAAAACAACGGTGTCGACAAGCGCATCAGCAGGTTCATCCTCCCCATCGGGGCCACCGTGAACATGGACGGCGCCGCCATCTTCCAGTGCGTGGCCACCGTGTTCATCGCGCAGCTGAACAACGTGCAGCTCAACGCCGGGCAGATCTTCACCATCCTGTGAGTGGGCCCTGCCCCAAGTCCGTAGGAAACCGGGGACGGTGCGAGCTCCCTGCCAGCCCAGGTGGAGGGGGGGTTGGAGACGGTCCGAGCCCTGGCTGGCGTCCTTGGCGTTTCTCCCCGGCGCTGCGCTAATGGCCGGCCCCGCTTTGCCATCTCGCAGAGTGACCGCCACCGCGTCCAGTGTTGGGGCAGCCGGCGTGCCCGCGGGAGGGGTCCTCACCATCGCCATCATCCTGGAGGCCATCGGGCTGCCCACGCAAGACCTCTCTCTGATCCTGGCCGTGGACTGGATCGTGTGAGTAACGCGTCCCAAGGGGGCTGATCTGCCCTGCGTGAGCCTGGGCCCCTGCGAGGCCCGGGGACTGGGTCAGCGAACCCAACTCGCTGCTGGGGAACCCGTTCTGACTCAAGGCCAGCCCACTGGACAGATCTGAACTGCCCCCTACCCCCCCAGGGTTGGGGCGAGTTCCAAGGCTATAGATGTTTACAAGAGCTGGTGATTTCGAATGGCTGCCACGTGGATAACAGCCCGACACGTAGCCCTTCTTCAGCACCAGGTCTCCTTTGGGGCCAGAGAAATTTTACATAGGGTCCCTGCCTCATGGAGGAACGTCCTGTTGAATCGAGTCCCTGTGAAATATCACTATTACTGAGAGCTTGCTGATAGCATCCTAAAAAGCAGGGGCTCCCAGAGCCAGGCTGGGGTTCTCAGAGTAGGTAGGCCCAGGGACTGGAAAGGCCTATGTAGGAGAGTAGCTGTTGGAGCTGTGATCCTTCAGGACGTGCCCAGGTGTGGTTTCCGTGAGTGGAGAGGAGATGAACACCCTGATCACAGGGGCTCGGACCCCTAGAAGGGAGGAGAGGAAGGAGGACGAGGAGGCTGATCCAATCACCGCCTCCCGGGCCTCTGTGAAGATACACACCTATGTCTGGGTGTTACTGCCCAGTCCCTCGTGATATCTTGAGCTGTGTTTCAGGGAAGGTTGGCTGAGACATTGGCATTGAGCGCAGCACTGAACACAGAGGGAGCCCTGCCGCCCAAAGGCCTGGGTTCCAATGCTGGCGTCCCTCTGGAGTCCCCAGGCGATGTCAACTGCTCTGTGCTTCAAGTGCCTCACCTATACAACAGGAACGATAGGAGGATGCTTCCGGAAGTTGATAGGAAAATCCCTTTATCCTTTATTCCCAGATGTGAATCCCCGCTGTGGTAGTCTCTCCACCTGAAGACCGTATGAGCTAGCGCATGTGCCGTGCACAAAGCCGGAGAAGGGGACACGTGGTAGAGTAGCTAGCGGTCACGGCCAAGCCAGAGTGAGAGAGGAAGGAGGTAACCAGAGCCCCTGGGCTGGGCTGAGGCTCTGCCTGGGGGGGTGAGAGCGGTCCTTTCATGCTTCCTCTTTGATCGGTTTCTTCCTTAAGCCCTGGAGCCTTGAAGGAACCTCGCAGAGCCCTTAGGCTGCCTCTTCTGCACAGGGGGGTGGGGGGGTGGGGGGAGACAGAGCCAGCCCCCGCCATGGCCGCTGGCCTCTGATTCATTCCCAGCCTCCTCTGCACCCTGGAGCAAGTTCACAGTTTCTCCTCTGCAGAACAGGCTTAGTACTGCCTGCGGCTGCTGGGCCTGGAGGGTGCCATTGGGTTCATCTCTGGACAGGTGGTGAACCCTGAGGCTGTGAGGCCATGAGGCAGTGTGGATGAGCAGTCGGGGGAGGGGTGCATGGAAAGATGAGACAGGGTAACAAGCAGCTCGCTGGGGGTTGGAGGATGGGGGAGAAAGACTTCCCACCGCATCAAGATTGGGCTGAAAAACAAACAACCAGACATGAAGCAGTGCGTGCTCACCTCTGAGTTTGATATCATTTCGGCACAGCGTATTCTGACTTGAGGTGGTGGAGCACAGGCGCGTGACTTTGGGATCCATGTTTATGCTTCTCTATTCTTTGCTCCCTCTCAGTTTTCTGCAGTGTGGGTGGATTGCTTTGATAAGAGTGCCCCCCTCTACCTCACCCCACCCCCCCAAAACCCATTGTCATTGAATCTGTTCTTGGAACCAGGGAGGGAGGGGAGGGAACTGCCCCAGTGAGTTTCCAAGACGGAACCTCTTTCTGAGAGTTGAACAAACACCTCTTCTTTCTCCCACGAAGCAACTGGTCGCTTCACACCGTCGGCCTTCCCATTAGCCGTCTGACCCGCCAGCACCCTGCCACCAGGGCTGCCTTGAGTGAGAGCAGAGAATAAGTACAGAAAACCCACTGTGAGTGAGTGAGGCCAGGCCGCCTGTCTCGGGCTGGTTCAGCGTGACAGGGCTGGCTCCCCAGGGAGCTGCCGGGCAGGGTCCATGTCCCACCTGCCTCTGGTCTTTTCCCACCAGGGACCGTACCACCACCGTGGTGAACGTGGAAGGGGACGCGCTGGGCGCGGGCATTCTCCACCACCTCAACCAGAAGGCCATGCAGAAGGTGGAGCAGGAGCTGTGCGAGGTGAAGGTGGACGCCATCCCCAACAGCAAGTCGGAGGAGGAGACCTCTCCCCTGATGGCCCACCACGCCCCCGCTGGCTCTGCACCCGGTGCCCCGGAACTGGAATCCAAGGAGTCCGTCCTGTGATGGGGCAAGGTGTGGGGCTTGCTGCCAGCGGGGACACCCCCCTGTGAGTCGAGTGGCCGCACCTGGAAGACCGCCCTCACGGACTGGACCCTCTGCCTGAGCTCTCACCCACCAGCCAGTAGGTGGTTGGTTTGGCCCTGGACTTCCTAGTGGGACTGAGCACCGAGGACCAGGAGCCTGGGTGACATTGGGATTGACCCAGGCCCAGCTGCAACTGTGTTTCACGAGGGATCTGTCGGAAATACCCCCTTCAGCCGCCAGACTCCCAGAAATAATGAAATCATGAGGAGCTGGAGGGTCAAGCCGGGGGGAAATGCAGGTGTGTTCTTCTTTGACCCCAGTGGACTCTGCACCTGCATGGAGGGGACAGACCTTGGGGTTCCCCCAGGGGCACCTCTTAGATCACCTCCTGAGTGGTAATAGGAAAAGCTCCCCAATTATTAATCTTGGCTGGACCTCACCGAGCGGGGACTGGATGCTCATAGGAAGGGGCTGTGACCAGGCAGGGATTGGGCCTCAGCTGCTGGGGCAGGGGCTGCTGCCCAGTTGAGGGTAATAGGTGTGGGTGCAGGCCTTGGATGTAAGCTCACCAACACTCACACCAAGAGCATACACAGTGTAAGCTCGGGTCCCAGAGGGTGGGTGCAGGGGAAGGAGAAGCCCCCTTCTCTTCCCAGCCTCGGGGCTCTGACAGTGCTGACATATCAGCTCAGATTTGGTGGCAGGTCAGAGGGAGGCTTTTCTCTCTTGGTGAGTGGGGGCTGGGATAGTGGGTGGTCATCACACCTTCATTGACTTACTCTATTTACCTAGCCCAGTGGTCCTCAATCATCCTCCTGCCGTCACCCTGTAATGCAGTCCCTCATGTGGTGGTGACCCCCAGCCATCAAATTATTTTGTTGCGATTTCATAACTGTCATTTTGTTACTGTTAGGAATCAGGTGACCCCTGGGGAAGGGTTGTTCCACCCCCAAAGGGGTTGTGACCCACAGAGTTGAGAACCGCTGACCTAGGCCTGCCTTAGAATGCCACATTGCAGCAACGAAAAACCAACACCTACCCACCCCCAAACCATCACCCCCAATCCAAGGTGGCGGTTCCCACCTGTACCCCACCCCCGACTTCTGGCCTCCACCGATTTCCAGAGCCTGCTCTCTCCTCCTGCCACTGTAGCCACAGTGAAGACTCTTAGCAAAACGGCCCGCCTTCCTCCACTAGCCTGCAGACTGGGTTTTAATCCAGCTTGTGGGTTTTTTATGTCTTTTTTCCAATCAAGAAGTCGGTGGGTTTGTGTGGCTGTTGGTGTGACCCTCACTCATCAAGTCCTGGGGCCTCTCTCTCCCCCATGTGTAAAATGGGGCTTATGTCACCTGCCTCTGACCTACCTCACAGGGAGACGGTGGGGCACACCGGAGCCCATGCGTCTCCAGTGCCAACACCCAGCTGCCTTCCTCCACGGAGGCCTGTGCCCTCGGGCAGACGGCTTACACAAGCAGGACTCTGCCCTCCGTGCCCACGGGCACACTACCCTCACGCTGTAGCATCAAATGTAGCCGCTCCTGATGATCCAGTACGTACTTCATGCGCTAACCGCCTTCCTCGTGTCTGGGTGCCAGACTTCTGTGACCCCTCCCTCGCGGCAGACCCTGCTTCCTGCTCCCCATAACCAGCTGTGAACGACCCTGAGGTTGCAGCCTCGGGCACCCCACGTCACCCCAGGCGTTACAGGAGAGCACACCTGCTTGAGGAGTGGGTGCCGCTGGTTCTCAGTGCTGAAGCCGGAGGTCCGTCGCTGAGCGGAGGGACTGGGGAAAAGCCCTGTCCCCCGTGACCCGATGCCCAGCCCTCTGGAACCAGCGAAGCCGCTCCAGGCCTCCGCTAGGCAGGCAGGCGCAGGAGTGGATGGAGTAGAGAGCGGCCTAGAATTGTCGGCGCCCGGTCTTCCACCTGAGAGGTGAGACCCCAGCTTCCTGGTTGCCCCCAGTTGGAAGGACGTGCGAGAGGACCAGAGCAGGGACAGGGCCTCGCCCATCCTGGAGCAGGGACAGTCGGCCCCCTGCGCTCTCAGAGGCAAGAAGAGGCTCTCGCTCTCCCCCACCCCACTCCCATTTGGGGGGAGCCACGGCCAAGAGAGAACTGTGGACTGGGAATCACGCGATGGGGAAACCCCACTCCCTGGTTGTTTGAACACGTCTTCCCTGCAAGTCTCCTCCTAACGTGTCATCAGTGCTGTCCCAACACTTCATTTCTGCCCATTTTGTATGTGTGATACCTGCCTTAAAACAGCACAGTCCTCAAAAAAAAAAAAATACAGTATTTCTACTGGGATCTGCATAGCTCCTTTATTTTTTTTTTAAACTGTGTTCAGAAGAGAGATTTACGGATGTAACTGCTGATCTTCAGGGGGAGGGGCTGAAATGACTGAATTTCCCCCCTTCTTTCAACCCATCTGAGCCCCTGATGCAGGTGGGCACGCCCAGGTGGCCCGGGCTGCAGCTGGGCATTGCAGGTGCATTGCTCTCCGCCAGCTAGAGGCTAGTGGCTCCTGGGCCCCTCGTGCAGCAGCAGGGACCTTGCAAAATGTATATCCTTTTCCACACAGCTCCGTGAAGTCATGTCATGTCAAGACAGGTCCAGTCAGCAGGCTGTAACTGAGGACTCCCTGTCAGCCCAGGCCAAGATGGAGCAGCAGAGAATGCTCCAGGCCCCACATGACTGGGGAAGTCCCTGAGGACGACAGCTGCCCCTGCCTATACCCATCACTGCCAAAGGCCCTGACCACTCTTAGATGTAACCTTGCTGGCAGTGATACCACGTTTCAGCGCAGTTAGGGGACTTCAAGGCTTTTAGAGTCAAGGTACCCAGTATGCGTACCCAAACCCTCGGATCCCAGACTCTGGGGCCTGGGAAGAGAAGCTTGTCTGACCTGAACATTCCCAGCCCTCACCTACATACAGCGGGAGCTGGTTTTCACTTCTGTGCAAGGTATGAAGCATTGACACAGATAGGGGGTCCACGAGGCAGACTGGTAGTGGCGGTTGGGCTACCTAGTGTCCAAATTACCTCGATTCACATGTGTGGGGAGTGTTCGGAGGTTGGGATTGGTACGCGATGACTCCACTTCTCAGGGTGGCCAGGTCTAGGAGCAATTCCACACACGCATCCAGGTCATGTCACCAGAACCTGCTCCAAGGAACACGTGTGACCCATGACCGGCCAAGCCTTGTAGCAAACAGCAGGAACTCTCTGGGCCCCGGGCAGCTCAGCCCTACATGCTTTGTGACCCTGGGCGCCAGACCTCGGTGGGTCCACTTTTTTACATGGGGTAAGTCATTGTTAGGTGCCATCTAATCCGAACAAAACCCTCACAATGGCGATGCTGGAGCCCGCTTTTGTAGTCACTCGGTCAGTCCACCCCATGGGGGGTCTTCCTCCTCTTTGCTGAGCCTCCACCAAGCACAGTGTCCTCCTGAAGTCTCCCCTGATGGGATTTCCGAAGTACTTAAGAGGAAGTCTGGCCCCCCTCACTTCCAAGGAGCATTCGGACTCTACTTCCTCCAAGACCGATGTCTATTTTTCCTGCCATGTTATCTCTGGTAAACATTAATGCACTTACAGCATTTAGCCGCTGGGAGACCCTGGGGGCGGGGGGGCCCTTTGGTCACATGGCTGAGTCCAGGACAATCTCAGACTCTTAGTCTCCTGCCCACTGTCGTGTAACCTCAATCCAGTGAGGGCCACTAGCCAGGCCCAGTCCAAGGCATGGCACCAGCAACAAGGAAAGGGACTCTGGGGAAAGCCAAAATGCAAGGGTGGGGAAGTGTCCTCGGAAGAGCAATGGGGACAAATCTATCTAAGGGATTCCAGTCACTGTGACTCTGCAAAGGCAAACCCAGTTAACTTTTTGCTTGTTCTAGAACAGATCTCCCAGCAGCCTTGTCTCACTAGATACTTTGCAGATGAGTTCTGGGCTCCCACTGAAGTCCTCCACAAATTGGGTGTTCATAATTTTAACTCTGATGCTTTTCTCCTCACTGTATTCATATTTTGCAATTGGTATCTTTGGATCACACAAGCTGGTGTGCTTCTTCCATGAGGACTTAGTTGACTTCTCACTTCGA
>PVJH01026625.1:0-29762 GCA_004026705.1 Nesogale talazaci
GGCTGCCCCCCGACTGGTCTGTCTCCTCCCCGTGTCTCCCCTGTAAAGGGGTTACCAATTACCCACCAGTGGGCCTTAGGTCCCCACCCTGCTCTCCTTATTTGGGAAGTTTTTATTTTTTAAGTGGAAGCTGAAAGAATAGAACTAAGATACTACATATAGGCTGTAGTGGCTTCTATTATGTTTCCCTTCCTCTGCTACTAAATTTTACTGCTCCCTGATTATTATTCCCCTATAAAACCGAAGTGGTTTTAATTGAATGCTTTAAGAGAAATACACATTTCCGTTCACTCCCATTGAGTTGAGTCTGACTCATAGCGACCCCTAATCTTTAGTTTTCCCAGAAAGGGAGGAAGAGACCAAGCCCTTAATTTGTAGCAGAAGAAAATGATATAATACAGATTTATAGGCATATGCTCAGTAGTGAAAATGGTAAAGAGACCTGGTGGCTCAGTGGGGAAGTGCTCAGCTGCCAGGAGAAAGATTGGGAGTAGAAGTTATGGAGTCCGCTGCCTTAAAGATTTCCAGCCTCGGAAATCCTGTGGGGGCAAGTGTCTCCTGTCCTACCTACCTGGTCATTTCCTGGGTTGGAATTAATTTATGGCTAGGGGTTAGTTAAAGAGGTATGGGTAGCATTTGTTTTTAAGGAATAGGTGGGTAGCATTTATTGAGACAAGCATCAGAATTGAACCATGAGCTGTTTAAAACAAAATTGGGGAGGGCTGAACCCCGGTGGCATAGTGGTTGAGTGCGGGACTGCAGCCCACTGGCTTGGTGGTTCAAATCCAGCAGCAGCTCTCCAGGAACAAGGCTGGGTCTCCCACACCCACCAGTGGGCAGTGATGCCCCCCCCCCCCAAAAAAAAAATTGGGGAAAGTCACTTTTTTTTAAAAAACGGAATTTGCATCAGAAGAGCTAAATGAAATGACTCGATTTCTTTGAAATGAGGAGTATCCTTTTTGTAGAAAGTGTGATATATAGTAGTCTTAGTTCCTGGCATTCACTAAAAAAGCTATATTCTAGCTTGTCACACTGCTGAAAATGACATGCTGCTTTTGCATTCAGTCAGTACAGTCCCATTTAAGAAAGCACCCTCCCACCCCGCCACCCCCATTTGAATGTGTGGGTAAGCAGAGAAGGGGCATGCCTTCACCTGGCCCTGACTCCACAGCATGCAACAAAAGTGTGGGCTGCATGCAGAGTCTTTGTGAATTTGCAGTTGTGCTCGGGGCCTGCCCTACCTGGGCAGAAGCAGGCTCTGGTGCTGGATTCCTCTCAGCCCTCCCTCACACGAGTGAAAGTTCCCTAATTCTCCACTATTTCTAGATCCTAGAATTTTGAAAATTAAAAATAGGTTTATAATTATATATTTGACTTACACCACTACAGTAGGATGGTGATGAAACTTTAGCTTGGCTTAATTGATGAGATAAGAATCCTAACATGACTTGGAAATTCTTAATTATGTAATAAAGCTTTATAATGCTATAACCTCTTGAAGATAACTATCCAGGAAGCCCTGTAGAGCAATTTACTCTGCTGCATAAAGATAAATATTCATTGGCTAGAGGACACTTCAAGTGAGCAGTCGACTTTTATTCTGTTGTTGCAACTAGAATAGTGTCATGAGATAGCAGATAGTGTTAGTATTTATTTCAGAACAGGCATAGTGTCTAGCCCGTTACATATATTGGCTAGTTTAATCTTCATATGAGCTCTGAAATAGGTCCTGCCAATACTGCCTCACTGATGTGCTTTAGACAGGTCATTGTCTTTCCATGGCCGTCGTGCCAACTAGTTGTATGGCAGGGGTTTGGACCAAGGTGTTCATGAATCCAGAGCCGGAGAAGCGATGTGATGGATGACTTACCTGCAATTTCAGCAGTCTGAACCCACCAGCCATTCCTGAGGACAGCCAGGAGGCTTCCTACTCCTCTAAAGAGTGACAGTCACCAGACCCCTCAGGCCAGGTCTTCCCTGTCCCACAGGATCACTGTGAGTTGGAATCTACTCGGTTTTGGTTTTTACATGACAGCATTGAATTGTTCCTGTAGGCTTTCCTAAGGGAGCTAACTGATGGCCACGTGTCTTCTCCTGTGGAGCCACTCACTGCTGAGTTGGAACTATGAGTCGCAGCCTAGCAAGGACCAAGAGCCTACTGTTGGTGGAGTCGCCTCTGTTTGTTTGACACTTGAATGTCACTGAACAGAGTTGTCTCCTGTTTGCTGCTTCCAGTTACCCCGGAAAAGGAAAAAAAAATTCCGAGGCCATTTAAGAAGATTTCTAAAACATACTAATGCCCTCGAGCCTAGGCGGTTGTTTCATGAGTGTGATTACTTTAAGTGTCTTGGTTAATTCTGAAAAAAAACTGTAAGATTTCCATGACCTCACCTCTGTGTATTTTGGAGCTGTGGTTAATTAGTATTTTTTAAAAGGGTTCTAAACTTGTAAGGAAGCGAACTTGAACACCGCATATTATATTTGGTTTTAGGATTATTTCCAAAGTTGCTTGGGTTTTAAAAAATCACATGACTTTTTTGTATCTTTCGCTCTTTATTTTTTTTTCACCCTCCCTGTTCTAAGAACCCTGCCCTTAATCTTTGCATTGTTGATCCAAAAAAGCAAGGAAGTTTCTTTTTGTGGAGAAAGGAAATGGCTGTCAGTTTAGGACTTTATCCATATAAGGCATAAGCTAAATATAGATGTGTAATCCAGGAGTGAAGTCACATCTATAAAGTTTCTTAAGCAAAGCTAATGAGATCAGCCGGTACTTTTAGAGCTGTTTTTTTAAACTTCTGACTCATTTCAGAATGTTGCCAAACTGATTAATCCTATAACGTGCCTTTCACTGTCCCTTCAAATTAAGGAAAACCATTCATGGGGAGTCTTTCTTCAAAAACAAACATGCAACTTCTACTTTGTGCACATTTCCTTTTGATGTATAGGTAGTCATCCCTTTATATTTCTTGTCTGTCATTTTCTTATACTAGTTTTTAAAATTGATATTATCTTTCAGTCTTTAGCACATTTTTATTGAGACTGGATTCTTTTTTTTTTTTGTGGGCCTCACTTCCTCTGGTGGTCGTGGGCTCTACCCAGTGCTGCTCCTGAGAGCCGCTGCTGGATTTGAACCGCCAAGCCCGCGGGCCGCAGTCCCACACTCAACCACTTAGAACACCGGGACTCAGCCTGAGACTGGATTCTTGTCGTATGTACAAAACATGTATTTCTTTTGCTTAGTAATTTCTTGAGTTTTTTTTTTCCAATCATTTTATTAGGGGCTCATACATCGTTTTTCACAATATATAAATAAGCATATTCGTCAAGCACCCTCACATGTCCACATCTATTATTGTTCGCCAATTGTCCACATTTTTCCCTTTAGCCCCTAGTATCGGCTTATCCATTCCTTCCCCTCTTCCCCTGGTCTCTCCTCCAATTTCTTGAGTTTTTAACCAGGAAGTCAGAAGTTGGTTGGCTAGCTACAGAGAATCTAATAGAACAGAAAGCGAGCACCACACGTCAGGTTCTGCCCAAAGCACATGTTGTTCTCAAACGCACACTTTCAACAGTGCCCCCAAAGCATTCTTGCACACAACAATGGTTTCCAGGTCTTTGGCTCTGCAGGGCTCTTTGCAGACTTGCCAAAACATTCAGGCACATAGAAATGCAGTTTGCTTCTGAACAGAAAAATTACTAGAGGTACTTTAATACAGAAAAACTATTTGAAATGCTTCAGAATGCAATACACTGGAAGAGGTTTAGTTTAACATCTCATTCTAAAGGGCTTTGAGGAAGAGGGATCAGTTCATGAAACCAAATGTTCTCTTAGGCTCAGTTTAAATACCTTCTGTATCCTTCCTGACCTTGTGGCTGTATTAGCAGAGAAAATCCCTTCCTACTATCTCTTTAGCGTATTTGGGATTTTTTTTTTTTAATTCTACCAGTTAATCCAAATAAATTATCACATTTTTATTCCAGGATAAAATACGAACCTCACCTTCTACAAACCTAAAAGAACTACTTACCACATTTCCCACCAAATCAAATCCAAACCAGTTGCCATGGAGTTGATTCTAATCATGAAAACCCCATTTTGCTCTCCCCAAGGTTTTCATGGCTGTGCTTTTTGGAAGTCAGTCACCAGGCCTTTATTCGGAGGCACCTGGAGGTGGGTTCAAACCAACAACAACCGTTTGGCTCACGGCCGAGCAATTAACTGCACCACCCTGTGACTTACCACAGACCTGGATACATGGCAAGCTTCATTAGAGAATAATATAAATGATATGAAGAGAATATTATTAAGAAATTATTATACCTATTTCTCAGGTTGTGTGTGATATGTGTTACTTCATATAAATATCAGAGATAAAAGTATTCATATATTGAACTTGAGGCATATAATTTGGATCTTAGGACAAGCAGCTCGCTAGAAAGATATTAGTCTAATTGTAACATAACTGTAATTTTACTACTGTCATGGATTGGGTGACCCCCATGAAAGGGTCGTTTGGCTGAGCACCAGTGGTGTAGTGGTTGTGCACGGGACTGCGGCCTACTGGGTTGGAGGTTCAAATCCAGCAGCAAGGCTGGGCCTCCTACTCCCACCACCAGAGGGCAGTGATGCCCCCCCCCCAAAAAAAAAAAAAAAGAAAGAAAGGGTCGTTTGACCCCCGAAGGGGTCGTGACCCATAGATTGAGAACTGCTGGTTTAGAGTCTAGAATCTTCAATTTGTATAAAACTGAAAGGCCAGGTATAAATCCTATGTGTATTATAATGATGAGGTGCTGCGTAATCTGGAATGGATTTGTTTTATGCCCCAGAGTAACTTTTGTTTTGGTACCTCGTAACTTTACAAAAGGGGTCCTCAAACTACTGCCCACGGGCCACATGGGGCTCCTCGAGGACTTTGTCCAGCCTAACTGGTGTTTTTGCTGCCATCACTGTCCTGCTTAGCAGCCGACTCATCCTGGGCCCGCAGTGAATTTGTTCATAGGTTTTTTTTTGTTTTTTTTAACTACAGTTTGACCCTCCAACGGTCTCAGGGACAGTGAACTGGCCCCCTGTTTAAAAAGCTTGAGGACCCCTGCTTTACAAGATGGCAGCCCTGATGACAGAGTGTACCACTAGCCACAAAGTCAGTGATTCCAACCCACCAACTGCTATACTAGAGAAAGATGAGACTGTCTACTTCTGTCTTTCTTTTTTTGGGGGGGGCATCACTGCCTCTGGTGGTCGTGGGCGCTACCCAGTGCCGCTCCTGAGAACCGCCCCCTGGATTTGAACTGCCATGCCCACAGGCTGCAGTCCTGTACTCAACCACTTACGCCACCGGGGCTTAGCCTGAGACTGTCTACTTCTAGAAAGATTTTTACTTTCTTATATCTCAGTTTCTTCATATTTTACTTATTTATTAAAATTTATTATAAACTGGGAGTTAATACATATAACATTCCATAGTTCAATCATGTTAAGCAGAATTGTACAATTGCTACCACAATCCGTTTCCAAACATTCTTTTTCTCCCTGGATTCCTTGACATCTTCTCCCACTTGTAAAGATTTTTAAAGTTTCATACTCTTTACAGAATCAATTCCTTGGCACAGAGTGCAAATTCACAAGGGAGAAAGAGAATCAATCATTAACATCTACTGCCGAAGGCTGATTCTTAAAGGATAGAGGTCAGACATATCTCTTTTCACCAATCTTTTTTTTTTTTTTGTGGGCATCACTGCTCTCTGGTGGTGGGAATAGGAGGCCCAGCCCCACTGCTGGAATTGAACCTCCGTCCCAGTGGGCCGCAGTCCCGCGCACAACCACTACGCCACCGGGGCTCAGCCCCTTCACCAATCTTTTTTTAACCAATTCTGACTCATGGCCCTACTTCCCTGGTAGGTTCAATAATTCATTGTAGTGGCCACACAGAACTCACAACCCCCACTCAAGATTATTAGGCAAGTAACTGGGTATAATTTAGGATCAGAAATGACTCAGGATATAGTTTTTTGGTCGAGCAGCCCCGATTGGCTGCATAGTCCTTAGCCCCTTACACTCTCTGAGCCTATGGGCTGGCGTGGACTCGTCCCTTGTTCCAGCCAATGTTACGAAGCTCCATAGTTCCTCTTATCACTGACAGGAGGCACCCACTCAGCCAGCACGCCGCCTGCCCACAGGCGCTGGTTTCTCACCCTTTACGGACCAGAAAGGTCATCATGCCATCTCCTGCCTGTTTTCTGGTTCTGCCTTTGCTCCTGCCACGTTTCAGCCACTGCTAGTTCCTGCTGGTGCCAGTGCTCTAGCTTTCTTGGTCTAGGACAGTATTTCTCCAAGAGGGTGCTACCATTCCTTGGGGAAGTGCTGGAACAATAAGCAGGACTGTAAAAACAATACCCACATCTTTTTCTGGATTATGGGCGTTAGTACAAATGCTTTAAATTTTCAGGAGCACTGAGCAATTTTTTTTCCCTGACAAGGGGGCAGTAGGTTAAATAAGGTTGGGTACCTCTGGTTACCATGAGGACCCTGGATCCAAAAGACATATTCCTCTCTAGTCTTGTCTTCATGTTAGGTCTCTAGGTCTCTTTTCCCATCTTTGGAATGGGTCACTGTAGGCCTAACTGAATGGAAAAACTGACCAGTGCTTTGTTAGGACAAGAGGGCCCTGTATCTCATTTTCATTCTTAGCAAGTTATCCCTTGGTGGTCCACAAGCACCTAATTTACATATTAAATATGGCGACCACCCCTGCCAGTGAGTCAGTTTGGACTCCTAAGGGGAATCCAAAGTTTCTGAGGTGGTAAATCTTTACAGGAACAGATAACTTCATCATTCTCTGGGAGAAACCTCCAACCTTGCAGCTAGCCCCCATCACCATTGCTTAGCCCCCTTCACCACTGCACCAGAATGGTTAAAGCTATAAATTATGCTAAGACCCGAGATTACAAAGGCAGACCTAGAGAATTACATTCTCATTATTAGAAGCAGTTTATTAGGAAATAAATGAGTAGATAAAGCAAAGGCCTCAGTATAAAATAGGAACACTGCCACTGAAATAGGAAATATTATAAGCATAAGTTCTGATCAGAAAGAACCTATTATATTTTTCAAAGTTGAAAGATAAAGATTTTTTTTTGGGGGGGGGTCTGAAATAAAGTAGATACAAATCTATTCCCAGTTAGAATGTGCTTTTTATAATATCAAAGGCATCAATGCCTTGAGATGATTAATACAAAATAAAATTTTAGTAAGCAGACATGCTGTCTTGTACTAGTCAGGGATCTAAAATTTATTTTCTACTAACCAAGAAGACAAGAAGTCTGGATATTAACTTTTCACAGCTTCATTATGGGCATTTGTAATTTTAAGAAAAACTCTTTTGTAATGTTTTTTTAGGGGGGCATTACTGCCTCTCGTGGTTGTGGAAGCTACCCAGCGCTGCTCCTGAGAGTCACCGCTGGATTTGAACCGCCAAGTCCGCGGGCCGCAGTCCCGCACGCAGTCACTTAACGCCACCGGGGCTCAACCCCTTCTGTAATGTTTTATTGAAAATCTTAAAAACCCCAGAGCAAGGTTTAGTCATTCATGTACTTATTGATGCTAATATTTTTTTGTTGGAGCGCTGCTCATGTAGTGCTTATGCTTTGGGCAGTAATCTGAATGGTCGGCCGTTCAAGACTACCACCAGGTCTCTGAGAGAAAGACCGGGGGTTCTGCTCCCCTAAACAGTTACAGTGTCGGAAACCCCCGCACTCGATGGCAGTGAGTTGAGAATGTTTTGTATAGTAAGACAGTCTGTAACATCTGAGTGATGGCACTCTTTCCTATAGCTCATTGCTGTCATTATTTGCAATCTCAGTGTTGTGGCTAGCTCACTTTTCCTCGTCATTTAAAGGGCCCAATTTTTGATCGGAAACAAAAAAATGTGATGTGTACTCTGTAGCCAGTTTTCTGTACATATACATGCCATCTCTTTCTGCAGGGGAAGTTCTACACAAATGTCACTCTCCTTCTAGTTCCTTTTATTTTCTGAATGTGTGATCTCTTTAAGAAAAAAAATAAAAGCCTCCTGGAGAATTGAGATTTGATACAAAGGGAGAAAATGGACTTTGCTTTGCTGATGAGTGCATGGAATTTCTAGTTAAAATAGTTTGACTTGGGAACTCATTGGTAAACAGAAATAGCTCACTCACTAAATTTAGGTGGGTAGCTGCCATAAGCACCAATGGGAGAAGAGGGTATTTCTTGAACATGGAATTGTTCTTTCTAAATCCAGTTTATACTGAGGCATATGTAGATTTTTAAACCACCCTAGAGAAATTGGACTGCTGGCTTTTGTTGTGGCAGTAGAATTTCACCAATTCCCTAACTTAGTTGAAAAACAAGGAAAGGCCTTGTTGGTTTGTGACTTTGTTACCATTACCTGGAAGATACTAAAAAAATGAGGTGTTGACAATGAAAAAGTTTTAGGCAATTTTTCAAAAAATGAGACCAAAGTAAGAGTAACCTGTTTTAAAAGGGTAAAAGACACATGGTTCTTTTTTGTATTTTAAAACACAAGCTGATTTTTTTTTGGGGGGGGGGGCATGCTAGTTTTTTTAATAAGACCTGAAATCAGCTCATTTAGTTGTCAGATACTGAAATTCAAAATTGTTTTATCTGAAAATATCTCTTAATTTTGCTTTCATTCTTTGAAAATACTTTTGTTGGATATCAAATTTGGGGCTGATTTATGCTGTTGCTGTTTTTCTTTCAGCACTTTAAATATGTGCTATGATTTGTAGCCTCTACTAATTCTGATGAGAATTCAACTGTCATTCAAACGCTGATTTCCCCGTGTGCTCTGCGGTGTGTTTTTCCTCTAGCGACTGTGACAATGGGCTCAAACATAGGAACAGTTGTGCGGGTGGCGTGGGACCA
This sequence comes from Nesogale talazaci, assembly GCA_004026705.1. Classification (NCBI taxonomy): domain Eukaryota; kingdom Metazoa; phylum Chordata; class Mammalia; order Afrosoricida; family Tenrecidae; genus Nesogale; species Nesogale talazaci. The sequence goes on from PVJH01026625.1 coordinate 8,921, forward strand.
GGCAGCGTTTCATTACGCTCTACTCAGGATTGCTGGGAGGCAGGGCACCCAACACCAACAGTAAAGATTTTCTGTTTTACCATTTTATTCTAGGTTTGGCTTTCTTTGTATTAATCCAGATTTTGATGCTTATGAAACCTCTTAACTCTATAAAGTCATATGTATTTAGGACAGTGTGGCTGTTATTTTTTGGTTTTGTTTTTGCATCCCTCAGCTTCATCAGCAGCTGTCTTACGGCCTTGATTATTACATTATGACTCATGAAAGAGGAGAGGTTTAGCCAGTATTGGGCCCCCCAGAGATGAACCTTTGTCCTTGACTCTTATCTACTGCACCATGTGGTCATGGCAAATGTCCTGACTCCTGAGGCTTAATTGGCACCTAGGTGACTTAGCCTATCTGGGCCTCCAAACAAAAGACTGGTTTTATCTGTACAGCATTTCCCCTGTACAGTGTAGTTTTATGATATAGTGTATCATATTGTGAATATTGTGCATTGCATTTGGATTTTGATATGTTCCTCTGAAGAATATTAATTTTCATTAAAAAAAATCAGGCAGTTAATTTAGCTGACTCAAACTGCCAAACGGCCTCCCCTGAGGTACATGGGAAGCTCAAAGTTCAGCTCTTTCAGCTGGTCTGCTGGGAGTCCACGCTGCATGTGTGCTTCAGCGATTAGTCAGAGATTTGGACAGTTTACCAAGAATTTGGGGTTTCCCCTCTTGGGAATGCCTTTTTATTATAGTGTTGGGAAAGAATATTGAAAGTGCTCTGGACTGCCAGAAGAACAGACAAATCTGTCCCGGATGAAGTACAGCCAGAGTGTTCCTTAGAAGCCAGGATGGAGGGACTCCACCTGGTGTACTTAGAACATGTCATCAGGAGGGACTCGTCCCTGGAGAAGGTTATTAGATGGCCAGTGAAAAAGAAGAAGATCCGCCGTGAGATAGGTTGACACAGTGGCTGCAACAACGGGCTCCCACACGACCACCGTGTGAGCGGCCGTGCCGACTCCCAGCTACCCGAGGGGACAGGGTAGCACTGCTGCCCGGAGCGTCCGAGGCTGTAACACTTCGCAAGAGGAGAAAGCTTCTTCCTTCCCCCCAAATTCATCTTAAAATTCTAGAATAGTTTTAGATTTACAGGACAATTGCCTAGTCAAATTTGCAGATTTATTTGTTTTTATTTCTTTTGTTCGTGTCACCATTTTGAGGCAATTCGTTTCCTTTAACTTGCTTTTGTAATTTGTTGTGGCTCAGTAAACTAGGTAAGCAAATTTCTTAAATTTATTTGAAATAATACCTGAGGGCGTGAATGTTGAATTGATGGATCAGAGCTGTAATATGTAGCATATTACCCTGGTGACCTTGATATCGACTGTCTCTCTAGAGCAGTGGTACTCAGCCTTCCTAATGCAGAGACACTTTAATACACCTCATGTTGTGGTGACCCCCAACCATAAAATTATTTTCAATGCTACTACATAGCTGTCATTTTGTTACTCTTATGAATTGGGCGATCCCTGTGAAAGGGTCATTCGTCCCCCAAAGGGGTCGCGACCCACAGGTTGAGAACTGCTCCTCTAGAGGTTTCGTTTCTAGATAATTGCTGTTCAGTATGACAGCCACTACCCTGTGTTTGTTGAGTCTTTGAAACCTAACTTAAATTGTGAACTATAAAATACATCCTAATTTCAAAGGCTCAGTAGAAGGGAAATAATGTAAGATGAAGATGTACAATACTTTGTAGCTTCTTATACTGATTTTATGTTGAAATGGTAATATTCTAGGTATATTTGGTTAAACAAAATATTAAAACTGATTCCACTTTTCCCCCCTCTCATTTAGAAAACCTAAAACAAAATTTGTTTCATTATGTTATTACTATGTTTCATTATGTTATGTATTTCTTTTTTTGGACTTTTTGTTTTTTTTGGCATCACTGCCCTTTGGTGGTTGTGGGAGCTACCCAGCGCTGCTCCTGAGAGCCGCTGCTGGATTTGAACCGCCAAGCCCGTGGGGCACAGTCCCGCACTCAACCACTTAGGCCACCGGGGCTCAGCCCGAGGTACTGTGTTTCATTTGATGCTGATGTCTGTCTGACTGAAATCATGGTACAGAGTAGATGAGATCCCAGCATCTCATACAGACTGTAAGCAACTGTGTTGTAGTGGTTAATGCCATTGGCCTTGGGGTTCAAACCCCAGCTTCTGCCATTCCTTAGTTCTGTATCTGTGGCAAATTGCTTGTGTTTCTCAGCACTTCTGTGTCTTCATCTGACATTCAAAGAAAACAGCTTTTTATAGCTGTTGTAAGAATTAACCTATGTAAACAGGTGATATAGGACATATCAAGTGCTAAATAAAGAAATAGTAGTGATGAGGGGGTCTCACAATTGTGAGGGGGAAAAATTCTGTTCCTTTTATTCCCACAAAGGTTTTGAAGCTCTTCATTGTCTTTTGTTTCCAGGCAGTTTTGGAGCGCTTGATTTCTTCTGGTTAACAATTAGGGACAAAAGAATCAGTATTAATTTACATGGAGAAGTGCATTATATCTTTTAGCACCGGTTTTTCTTTCTTGTCATTTAGCATTTTAATTTTATGGTTTATAATTTGGTCAGGCAGGATTCCTGGTGGCCTTATAGTTACGTGTTGCGCTGCAAACTCAAAGAACAGCAGTTCAAAACCACGAGCCTTTCCTCAGGAGAAAGATGAGGCTTTTTATTCCTATAAAGAGTTATACTCTCTGGTGCTCGCTTCGGCAGCACATATACTAAAAAGAGTTATACTCTCTGAAGTGCATAGGGGTAATGCTGCTCTGTCTTCTATAGGTTACTGTGTCTCGGAATCTGCTTGACGGTAGTGAGTTTGGTTTGGTTTGGAATTTGGTCTGATGAGAGAACAGACTCGATTTTTCCTGTCTTCTGCTTCCGGTTACATAAACATTTCCGCAGGACTTGTTTTCATTATGGCCCTGTTTCGGTAGAATGTCTGATAATTGCTTTTAAAAGCAATTCTGTTTGAGACAATTCATATTTGGTTGTGGTGCTGATTGTTGTTGATACTGTGTGTCATTGAGAGTCCGACTGCTGTGCTTCAGAAATGTAACAGAACAAAAAGTTCCAGAGAGAAACATTCTTAGCAGTCATTCAGTCCTTTGTTTTTTCCAGCTAGCAAGTCGATTGGCTATTTTGCAGGCAGTATTTTGCTGCGGTTGTTACTGTGTTTTTTCACCAGGCAATATAAAGAGAAGTTTTGTAATATTCAAGCAATTTACTGTTTAAACAGCGATTTGTTTGTTTGTTTTTAAAAAAGAATCCCAGTGGTTAAGCATGGGTGTGTGACCCAGAGGGTCAGCAGTTCAAAACCACCAACCACTCCAAGGGAGAAGGATGGGCTTCCTCCTTCCATAAGTTGTTACAGTTTCAGAAATTCACAGGGGCAGTTGGCAACAGGTGTAAAGATGAGACCCTAATACGTAAACATCTGGAGCATTTTCTTTCATAATTTGCTTAAGTCTAGAAAAGTATGTTCATTATTAAAAGACAACAGTACAAGGATAGATAGCCCCATCCTAAGAATGCCTGTATAAACAATGTTAATTTAGATTTGTAACCATCTCCTACCTGTGCAATATTGTTAAGATATAAATGTCAAGGTTATAAAACCAAAACCAAATTCATTTCCATCAACTTGATTCCAATTCTGACTCATAGTGGCCCTTAAAGACAGACCAGAACATCTTCCTAGAGTTACTAAGGCCATAAATCTTTAAAGGAGCAGATAGCTATCTTTCTCTCAGAGTGCCTGGTGCGTTCGAACTGCTGACTTTGTATTTAGCAGACTTATATATAACCCTCCAGTGTTCCCTGTAAGTTATTAGTTCTCAAAGGGATTTTCCTGTTTGTCTTCTGACAAAGTGCACTACTCCAAACGAACACTTTTCCCTCTTACTTAGTTGCATGAACCAAAAACCTAGTAGGTACTAAAAATTCTTTCTTTCTACATTATCTATAAATCTTTAGGATTATATTCTTTCAGTTATACTGTATTCATGAATTTTTTAAACACTCCTCATTTTTTCCCTCCTAATCCAAGCCAAATGTCACGGGCACTATTGCAGTAGATCATTTTTCAGCAGCACTGTGTTCTTATGCTCTTTTCCATAGGATAGCAAGTATTATTTTTTTTGTCCTAAGATGGCAAATTGACTGTGTCCTCATAGGACCCCACCTAAACCCTGCAGTGGTATCTTATTACCCCATTTTCTGGCGCTTGCTCCTTTCACCTTCCCAGGGCAAGCTTCCTGAAGTCAGGAGTGTTAGGAACTTTAAAAAGTCCATAGAAATGAAGTTAAAAGGTGATGGAATTCTTTTACAAGTTTATTGAAGCCCTCAGGTTTGACACTTTTTAAAAAATTATTGACCAAATTGCCATGTGCTAGACAATATTTTAAGACTTTTTCATATATCAACTCATTCAATACTTGCAATAACTCTGTGAAGTAGACATTGTGTCCACTTTACGTATAAGGAAACTGAAACCTAGAGAAGCTGAGTAAGTTGTCTAAGCAGCACACAAGTGGTAAGTCAAAGAATCAGTACCTTACGTCAGGTAGTCTGCTGCTAGAGTTGTTGCAGCTACTGTGGTAGGCTTTAATTTTTTGACACAGTAGGAAATCGGTAAATATTCATTAAGTGAATGAATAAACTCTTCCTTCTCGGGTATAAATTCCAAGTTGCTTCTTACTTGGCTCTAGAGAGAGCCTTTCCTGACCAGACCCACGCAGTCCGTCACGCTGTTCCTCACACTCGCAGTGGTCCAACCACACTGGCTCTTTGCATGACTAGCTCCTTCTTTTCTCTGCCTAACAGGTCTCCCTTGACCATCTTCTCTCAAGTAGTACCCCTGTTTTCCCTCTCAGTACTCTCAACAACTTCAAATTTGTAAAGTCATAGATTATCTTATCTCTACCACAACCATCTAAATCTGAAGTAGTCAGCTCTTACGTGTGTGTCTCAGCCATAGTTGTTCTCTCAGTGCCAGCTACAGTGGCACAGTTCTCAGCATGTGTTAAATGTTGGGGAGCTATGTCGGGCTCTAGACAAGGAGGAAGGCGACCTGGTGCAGCACAGTGGTTAAGGGTGCCAGCTGCGTGGTCGGTGGCTGGACCCTATCGGATGTGTTTGTGGCAATGTGTGCTCTTAGGATTACATGGTAGCCATTGGAGGCAAAGTCTGCTCTGCTCTGTGGAGCTGTGAGTTGGCATTGTCTTGGTGGCTTTGAGTTTTTTTGTCTTTTGGTTTGCAAGGTGGTGTTCTGTAAGTTGTTAGGTGAGTGAAGAAAGAGCTCATAGTTTGAACTTCAGTGGTAAATTTGCTAAGATTCTTGAAAGCTTAGTGCAAAGTCTAAAATAGAAGAGTTTAGAGCAACTTAGGTGGGAAATAGAATTAATTTTAAGAAGACCAAAGTTTGGGAATGGCTTCAGTTTCTTTCACTTTATTTTATTTATTTATTTGTTTGTTTGTTTTTGTGGGCATCACTGCCCTGGTGGGAGTAGGAGGCCCAGCCTTGCTCCTGGAGAGCTGCTGCTGGATTTGAACCGCCAACCCTGTGGGCCGCACACAACCACTATGCCACCGGGGCTCAGCCCTCCTTCACTTTAAATGATCTTTTAATTCAATCTTTCCACAAACTTTTTGAAACCTCCCTTGTATGTAAAACTTTATTTTTAATCACACTTAAATATTTTCATTCTTGCTGCTAGACTTTGTTGATGATTGGTTTATGACTTTAGAAAAACTTCAGGTACTGGAGTAGAGCTGTTCCATACCTGGAGAAGCTCAGAACTAGGTCAAATGGCTAGACCTGCTTCTTAATTGGCGCTGCTGGGTGGATTCGACCTACCAACTTTTGGTTTTAAGCTAAGTGCAAACTGTGTGTCACCTAGGGACCTTCCTACTAATCTTAGGGATAAATAGTAATATTGATTTGGAATCTGGTGGCTGGCTGTAAGGAAGAGAAAATGCTGCCTCTGGTGGGCTTTAATCATTAAATCATTAAAGAAAGAAATCAAATAGAAGAACAAGTTAGGAGGTGGCTCAGCTTCATTGTCATTCTTAGTTGCTGTCTTTTGTTGGTTTGACTCCAGCAACAGACTTCCCATCCAAACTTTGACATCTTTGGAGAGTGAGAAAACTTGACCAGCGTCTCATTGACTAGAACTGGGTCACACAATGAAACCTCCGTCAGCCTGTGGCATGGGAAATGGAACACTCCTGCATTACTTGGCTTAGAGTCTGTTAGGATTTATCTTTAGAACTGGGGATTAACTGGATCAGCATCTCCTCTGTTCCTTGTGGGGAGGGAAGAATGGTTGCTTGGAGAAAAACAGGGAGTTTAATCTGCACAAAAAAAGTGGGAGGATGGATGTTGGGTAGGAATCGGGTGGTTTGTAATAGTGGAGCTCATAGTTTGGTACTCCTGTCCCTAGATGACTCGGAGACCACAGTCAGGAAGAGTCCATTTAGCGGGTTCTGTACCGTACCCTGCCCATTATCATACTGAATCACAAACTCAGAAGGGAGCCCCTGTCAAGCCTATAGAACTACTCAATCACATTGTTTAGAACTTAGAGACTTTTCTTGTTAGCCAGTTAACGGCACGACGATAGCAGGTAAGGTCCTGCATTGTTGGAGCAGGTGGGAGCCATTGAGTTGGTTCCGAGGCGCAGCCACCTCGCTCCTGTGCCAGCCTCACAGCTCTTGCAGCCACTGTGGCTCCATCTTGTCAAGGGCTTTCCTGTTTCTCGCTGCCCCTCCGCTTGACTAAGCGTGCAGTCCTTCTCCAGAGATTTAGGTGATTGCGTCATATTCTGGTCATTTACTAAAGGAAATAGAAACAGATAACTCTTCAAACTGTTAGGAGAATCCCCTGACCCATTCAATAAGTTTAGCTGTGAATAACTATGAGTGATATGAGTGATACAGCTTAGAAAGAGACAGCTCTTTCTCCAAACCATGACTTGGCCTAAATTGTGTGTGTAATTATTATTATTAATTGGGAACTGATACACACATTATTTCACAGTTCAGTCACATCAGGCAGTATAGTACAATTGGTACCTCAGTTTCCAAACGTTCTTTTCCTTTCTGGACTCTTTGACATTGTCTCTCTTTATTACCGCCCTACCCCCACCCCACTGTACACTCACCCCCGAAACCCTTATTCTGCTTGCTGCCCCTATAAATTCATCTATCCTGGGTTTCATATACCGAAAAACATGTAATACAACTTCAAGAGGGTGACCCCAATGACATAAGATTTCTGAGATCAACCCTAGTATGAACAAACACAAAAAACAAAGCAAATTACAAAATACAGAAAATGTTGAAAATCAGATCAGGCCCAGTGTGCATCAGAGGGGGGATAAACTGACAGAGTTTTAACTGTTTGAGTCAGTATTATCTCTTTGATCTTCTATACTTCTCTCTAATGTTTAGTAACCACTTCTCTCCCATCCCTTCAAATTGTATATTTTTAGCTTATTTCACCAAGTAATACTAATGTAGCTTTGAGTCATAATAACTTTAGTAATACCTATACATTCTAGCAAATTATTTCCAACAGGGAAGCATGGTAAACTTTGCCTATACTTTATGGTCACCTTTGTTTTTGTAAAGTTTTTTTGGGGAAAAAAAAGGCTTTTTTCATAGTTTTGAATGAACTCTCAATTCATAGGAGTTTAGACTAATGAAAGAGAACGTTAAACCTGTTAAAAGGTGAACCACCAACTTGGAGAAAGAGCCTTTGGCAGGACTATAAAACGAAATGCATGAAACCATGATTGATTAGGAGAATAATTGTAAATCTTTTTTGAGAAAATGTCAAATATTATTTCAATTGTGACGAGGTTGGGGAGTATATTTTGAATTTCTTTTTATTCTAAGTGGAAATAATCACTTTGGGCATGTTCTCAAATTCTTAATTGCTCAGATTAAGCATTAAAAATTTTTTTCCAAATCATTTTATTAGCTAATCCAGGCATCCTATTATTCCACAGTTCAGTCAGATGAAGTCTGTTGTATGATTTATACCGCAATCAATTTCAAAACATTTTCTTCCTTCTTGAACTCTTCCACTCCCCTATACTCCCCCACTTCCCCACCAGGAAATCTAATTCTTGTTGTTTCTCTAGAGATTCATCAAGCTTGAGTTTTATATATCAAAAAAAAAAGAGAAATACATAAAGATTCAAGAAAGCTACTTACTGTACATCAGAGATAAAAACAGACAAACAAAAACCCACATAAGAACAGACAAACAAAAATTCACAGAAAATATTGGAAATCAGATCTAATCCAAAGTGTATCAGGGGGGAGATCAAGCGACATGGTCTTACCCGTTCAAGTCTGGTCTATGATTTTGATCTCTGACAGTCATCTCTCCACTATTCTCTTTTTGGTAACCCATTTCCTTCCCATCCCTCAATTATGGTTAGAGGGAAATCACCGGAGTCTTATTTCCTGTGGGGATCTTAAGCATGCATTTTGGGCCTTTTGCACACCAGATTCAGATGGAATTTTCAACTTGGATAATACCAAGATGAAAATGACTTTCTCTCTTGTTTATCACTGAAACACCCGTGTTTAATGTTGGTCTTTTATGTTTGATGAATGAATGAGAAAATTAAGGTCTTTAACTCTAAAAAGATTTTTGTCCGCATTTGGAGATTAAAAAAAATATGTGTAATAAAAGTAAGCTGTAGGCTGAGCCCCGGTGGCGTAGTGGTTGTGCGCGGGACTGCGGCCCACTGGGATGGAGGTTCGATTCCGGCTCCCAGGAGCAAAGGCTGGGCCTCCTACCCACCACCAGGGCAGTGATGCCTAAAAAAAAAAAAATAAAAAAAAATAAAAGTAAGCTGTAATATGAGTGAGTTTTTGTTTTTTGTTACCCACACCCTCTGTTATCTTTCAATTCCATTTTTCCATAAACTTTTTGTGGCCCCTTCCCACACTTGTATTTAGAAGTCATTAGGACTAAAATATTTTGTTTTTTGAAAGCGTTTATTTGGAAATAATTTCAATATTTGTGAAGTTGCAAGCATAGGTACTAAATGTAAAGGGAATTTTTCATTAAATTGTCATGGCATTATGTTTGGCCATAATGCAAACTCTTAGAAAAATTCATATTCTGTTTTACCTTAAAAAGTACCAGCCTCTGATCCTGAGTTTCTGTGGAAGAAGAATGTCCTTGGGTGTAAGTGTCTGGGTCATTCGGGGCTTCAGGTTGGCTAGGTTTAGGGCTCACTATCTCTAAACTGGAGGCAAGATAGCATGACATCTCTTTAAAGTGAGGGAGAAATCTGCTCTTTACCTGATGTGAACCTAACAGTGACCGTGTTACTGGCGTACAAAGAACAGAGTACAAAAGGCATCATGAAGAATTCAAAGTTTAGCTATGGAGCAAATATATTTCCAGTCTTGATTTTTTAGCAGGGAGGGCATATTTTTATTTTTATTCTATGTCACTGTTGCAAAATATTGTTTGCCCACCAAATGCATAAAATATAATCACTTTACTACCATCTACCCATCCACCCATTACTGTAAAGTTGAATTCCAACTCATCAGCCCTGAATGAGAGAGTAGAACTACCCTATAGGGTTTTGGAACCCTGGTGGTTTTGTCGGGTAAGCATTGAACTGCTAACCTCAAGATCGGTGGTTCGGGCTGAGCCCCGGTGACGTAGTGGTTGTGTGTGGGACTGCGGCCCACAGAGTTGGTTGTATAAATCCAGCAGCACTCTCTAGGAGCAAGGCTGAGCCTCCTACTCCCCCTAGGAGGCAGTGATGCCCACACACACACAAAAAAGATTGGTGCTTCAAACCCAGCAGCCACTGTTCAGGAAAAAGTTGAGACTATTTGTTCCCTTTAAAATTTAGAGCCTCTGACCCCTGTATAGGACTATGAGTCAGAATTGACTCAATAGCTGTGAATCTTTTTGTTCTGGGGGGCTAGTTTTCAAATAAAATAAACTATCTTCCTTCTATTTATTACACTGTCTAAATCAGCAGTTCTCAACTTGTGGGTTGTGACCCTTTTGAGGGTCAAATGACCCTTTAACAGAGGTTGCTGAATATAATCCTGCATATCAGATGTTTACATTATAATTCATAACAGCAAAATTGCAGTTATGAAGTAGCAACGAAAATAATATTATGGTTGGGGGTCACTACAACACGAGGAGCCGCATGAGGATGATTGAGAACCATTGTTCTAAATTTTATGTAGAGACTTTAAAAGAAGTTTTCCAGAATTATTTTACTTTAAAAATTTTATTTTCATAAACCATTTTATTGGGGACGCTTACAGCTCTTATAACAATTAATATATCAGTTTATCAAGCACATTTGTACATACGCTGCCATCATCATTTAAAAAACATTTTCTTTCCACTTGAGCCCGTTACCAACTCTTCTCCCCTCTTCTCAATCCTCCCACCCTTGTGAACCCTTGATAATTTGTAAATTATTTTAATTTTCACATTTTACACTGTCTGCTGTCTCCCTTCACCCATGTTTCTGTTGTTTGTCTCTGAGGGGGCTGTTAGTAATTATACATCGATCATTACGATAAGTTCCCCTTTTCTTCCTCCACCTTTTCTCTACCCACATGGTATCACTACTCATTATTGGTCTTGAGGATCTTATCTGTCCTGGATTCCACGTGAAAGCTCTTATCTGTACCAGTGTACATGCTTTGGTCTAGCTAGATTTGTAAGGTAGAACAAGGGTCATGATAGTGGGGGATGGGATGGAAAGAAGTATTAAAGTATTAGAGGAATGTTGTATGTTTCGTAGGTGCTATACAGAACCCTGGTTGGCTCATCCCTTCTTTGTGACCCTTTTGTGAGGGAATGTCCAATTGTCTATAGATGGACTTTGGGTTTCCATTCTGCCCCCACTCATTTGCATTGACATGGTTGTTTGTTTTGTGTCTTCTGATGCCTGATACCTGATTCTGTCAACACGCTGTGATCACATGGGTTGGTGTGCTTCTTCCATATGAACTTTGTTGCGGGACTGATAGATCCCTGCTTGTTTAACTTCAAGCCTTTAAGATTCCAGATGGGGTATCTCGTAATCGCTGGCCACCATCAGCTTTCTTTATCACATTAGTTTATGTATCCTTTTTGTCTTTAGCGATCCCGTTGGGCAGGTGAGCATCACAGAATGCCAGGTTATTAGAACAAGTGTTCTTGCGTTGAGGGAGTAGAGACCCTATGTCTGTCTGCTGCCTTAATACTTATGTACATAGACCTATATCCCTATTGTTATATATAAATGTATTTACATATGTACTGCCTATGTTAATACCTCTGTAAATGTCTTTTGCCACCTGGTTCTTTCCTCTGTTTCTTTTTTACTTTCCTCCTGTCTCACTATCATGTTCTACCTTCATTCCCTCCCTGTACTTCCTCTCTGCTGCATTGCACTTGATGGAACCCACCAGACACTGGAGGTAAATCTTTTTTTTTTTGTAGGTTAATTCTTAAAGGAGCCTTGGTGGTGTGGTGGTTATGTGTTAGCTGCTAACTGCGAAGCCAGTAGTTAGAAGTCACCAGCTGCTTCTTGGGAGAAGGACGAGACTCAGTTACAGTCTTGGAAAGCTGGAGAGAGGCACTTCCACCCTGTCCCGTGGGGTCGCATGAGTCAGAATTGACTCCATGGAATTACTTTTTTTTTTGAGCTTTTCTGCTTCCCTCTGTTTAAACTTTATTTAGGTTGATTCTTATTAAAAGTATATATGTCATATGGGAGAACTTCATGAGGAAGATGCTCAGATGCTTCCCCATTCTAATGACTAAGTGGTTAAACTGAAGAACTTGTTATATTAATCCTTGAGTTTTGTTCACAAAGTATTTTAACATTTATAAAATTCTTACCATTGGGCTGAGCCCCGGTGGCTGAGTGAGGGACTGTGGCCCATGGACTTAGCGGTTCAAATACAGCAGTGGCTCTCCAGGAGCAAGGCTGGGTAGCTCCCATGACCACCAGAGGGCAGTGATTCCCCCTCACCCCCCCCCCCCCAAATCTTACCATGACCATGAGCCTGAAACTGTTTTCACTAATATCATTAATAACATGGTACAGGAAGATATCGTTAGCATTCTGAACAAGAGTTTCACAGATATTGAAATAATTAACTGAAGACTTTATAACTGATAAGAAATTAAGTCAGGATTCAAATCCATGTGTCTGACCTCGTTAGCATTCTGAACAAGAGTTTCACAGATATTGAAATAATTAACTGAAGACTTTGTAACTGATAAGAAATTAAGCGAGGATTCAAATCCATGTGTCTGACCTCAAATCCTTGTTTTTTCTGTCAAACTGGTCAGATGTAAGACAGAAAGCACAATAAACTCACTGCCATCAAGTCGATTCTGACTTGTAGTGACCCTATCTATAAGGCAAAGTAGAAGTTGCTCTCAGGCTTCTGAAACTCCTTACAGAGGTAGAAAGTCTCGGGCTTTTCAAGGATAGTAGTTTCGCACTGCTGATTTGGTGGTTAGCAGTCCACGTAACCCATCTTTTTTTGGGGGGGGGGCATCACTGCCCTCTGGTGGTGGGAGTAGGAGGCCCAGCCTTGCTCCTGGAGAGCCACTGCTGGATTTGAACCTTCAACCCAGTGGGCTGCAGTCCGGTGCACAACCTCTACGCCACTGGGGCTCAGTAACCCATCTTACTAAATCTTTTTAGACTCCTGTGTTGGTTCCAGCTTGTGTTTAGCAAAAACTTAAAACTGTAGCAACCTGATGTGAAAAAGAGTGAGACACTGCGTGATCTTGCATCATCTTCACAATCGTTATGTCTGAGTCCATTGTTGCAGCCCATGCGTCAAGCCATCACAGTGAATTTTTCTCTTTTCACTGATTTTTTTTAACACTTTACCAAGCATGATGTCCTTTGCCAGGCCCTGGTCTCCTTTTATAACATGTCCTTGCTTTCATCATGATTGTACTTCTGCCACGATAGATTGACTTGTTCTTTTGAAACTATTGAGATTATTAAAAACAAAAAACTCACTGCTCCTGAGTGGATGGCTACTCCTGGTGAACCTTAGGACAGGGTAGACCTGCCCTGGTGGGTTCTAAGACTGGCTCTTGACAGCAGTAGGAAGTATCTTCTGTTCCCCTGGAGCAGCTGGTGGTTTTGAATATAACCCACTCTGCTACTAGGGCTCTCATTGAGACGCTTAAATTAACCTAAATCAAGACAAAGTGATTTTTGTGTGATTGTTTTCTTTTTCTTTCTTTTTTTTTTTTGGGGGGGGGGGCATCACTGTCCACTGGTGGGAGTAGGAGGCCCAGCCTTGCTCCTGCAGAGCTGCTGTTGGATTTGAACCGCCAACCCAGTGGGCTGCAGTCCTGCACACAACCACTACGCCACCAGGGCTCAGCCCTGACAAAGCGATTTTTATATTAAGTGTTTAAGTTTAGTCTTTTTTTTTATTAGTTGGAATTTAATACATATAGCATTCCAAATTTCAATTGTGTCAAGTAGAATGTACAATTGCTGCAACAATCAGTTTTTTCAAACATTAAGTTTAGTCTTCTGAATAGTGCAGGGCATTGCCTCATATTTCCTAGACATTGTGTTAAGGAAAATAAGAGTTCAGTAGCTTCTTCTTACCTTTAGACCCCAGCATTTCTCCATCGTCCCTCGTCATCTTCACCCCTCCCTACTTTGACAGTAGACACAAAGAATTAGATTATGAGGTTAAAGTTCTTCTGGGGTATTTTAAAAGCTGACTCTTTCGAAGACTAATTAAGCTTGGTTTTCCAAGTGAGCAGTTCTTTAACCATGAATTAGTAAAGCATTAAAATATTTATAGCATTCACCGTTGACCCCTATTCTGCAATGTAGGAGTTAATCCAAGTTTCTGATTAAACACCAGTGTTGTCATACAGTTCAGTAATTATGGTAGAAGTCTGGAGGGAGGGACGTGAGGCGAGTAGTGATTCGGGTAGGAGCCACAGCTAGTCAGACAAACCCCTTTATAAGAACAGAGTTAATGAATGCCAAGTCTCATCCCTCCTCTGGAAAATGGAGGTTATTTATGAGTCAGTGGGATGATTCACGTTTCCTAATTAAAACAAACTCCTTGTAGACTTGCATTTTGTTATGAATCATAATTTTAAAAGTGTTTATATTCCAAATGAATAAAATATTTATGGTAAGTCTTTCTACTGCATGTCAGGATACATGGTGGCAAATTAGGTCACCCAGATGCTCCACAGAAGAAAGATGTGGCAACCTGCCCCGATAAGCTTACAGCCAAGAAAACTGGGGGCGTCGGTTGTACTCCGCCACGTTAGCCCTCTGAGTGGAAGATTGACTTGGTGACACCTAGTGATGACGATCTAATTATATATTTTTAATACCTTTTTTGAGATATCATTCGCACACTGTACAATTCACCCATTTGGAGTGTTTAGTTCAGTGGTTCTTAATATGTTCACCAAGCTACACATCTTTTACCGCAGTCTAATTTTAGAACCCTTTCTTCACTCTAAAAGGAACCCGAGGCCATTAGCAGTCACTCCTCATTTCCTCTTCCTTCCCTACCCTCCCATGGCCCCTGGCAAGTCCTAGTGTACCTTCTGTTTCTGTGGATTTGCCTGTTGTGACCAGTTATGCAAATAGAACCACATAATATGCAATCTTCTGTAGCTGGTGTCCTTTACCTTGCATGAGGTTTTCAAAGTTCATCCACATAGCAAGTACTTCATTCTCTGTATTGCTGAATTCCACGTTTTTCATATTGTATTTTATACACTTTATTTTGTGTTTACAATTTATAACTTTTGAGAAACTTCCATTTCCAAGAAGACAGAGTAGATGTACATTTCTTTATTCCTTCCATTAAACGGGGGGTATCAAAGTGTGTGGAGGGCTGAGCCCTGGTGGCATAAGTGGTTGAGTGTGAGACTGTAGCCTGCGGGCTTGGCGGTTCGAATCCAGCGGCAGCTCTCAGGAGAGGCACTGGGTAGTGCCCACCATCACCAGAGGCAGTGATGCCCCCCCCCCCCAAACAACAACAACAACAACAACAACAACAACAAAGTGTGTGGAAAAAGGGAGTGAAAGGACAATGGAATTTTTCTGGAGCGCTCTCATACATATAACAAACGTGGGAAGAATTGGGAAGGTGGGAAGAAGGAAGAACATCTAGGGGCCTTGGACACAGACTGCTGCTACAGTGCTGAGTTCCTTTGGTGTTTCTATCCCAAGCTTGAAACAGGAAGGTGGCAACCTGTAATTCCAATGGGTGTGAACAAAAAACCCCTCCCCTAGCCAAACCCTGCTTTCTCTGGCCAGAGAACTAGGAAAGGGGCAACCCACTAAGACAGAAAACTTTGACAAAAGCGCTTTACTCCAGCCAAATGCCACAGGAAAAACGCTCATCCTTACTCCCCATCTCCCATGTCCACAAAAGTTGAATGGGAGCCTAGACTTTTAGCCTCGTGACTGTAAATAGCCCAGCCAAGATGGTGTTGGAAAAGGCCAAACAGGGAGCCATGACTTTATCGCTGCTCTGCAGTCAAGAGGCCCCTCTTGTCCTGCATGGGTGGAGTTAGAAGAGGCCTTGTGAAGAGTCACTGCACCGCTGTGCTGGGGGTGGGGGGGCGGCGTGAAGGACAACCACATTGGGAGCTGGAATACTCACTCCTGCTCAGGAACAAGGAGTATTGACACCCTTTGTTGACAGTGGAGCCAGTCGGGTACATGAACGTTCTCTACTTGCCAGTTTACAGGACAGCACTTTCCCCATTCCCTACCAGGGTGGTGTCAGAGCAAGCCAAGTTAAACGGGGTTACAGCAAAATATATTCTCTTACTGCCTAAATGCCCAGGTTTCAGTTGAAATCACTTATATCAAGAACTAGAAACATCCTAAATTGGATGGAAACACACACACACACACACACACACACACACACTCAGAGTCATTGCGTGGATTCTGACTCATAGTGACCCTAGAGTTTCTGTGACTAAATCTTTTGGGGAGCAGAGAGAGACGCATCTTTCTCCCAAAGAGCTCTTGGTGATTTTGAATGGCTAACCTTCCAGGTAGCAGCCCAACACTTAACTCACTGTGCCACTAGGACTCCTTCTTACCATTAGTTTAGCAATTAACGACTTTTAAATCAATACAGCATTTTACTTCAGTTCTTTGGAAATTTTTGAAGGATGCATTAAGCACATATATCATATTTTCACAAGAATCTCAGAGTGACACGTGGAAGAGTTACTTCGGGTTTTCTTTCCAAGTACCTTGTGAGGAAGAGGGCTAGGTTAAGCCCTATAAAATGCCAGAGCACCTCTTCTAGCATGCACTCCTCTCTTGTCTTTCCCATCTCCCCCTCTCTTTTTAAAATTTGGGGAAGACATGGTGGGATTAAGATTTGTTCTTCAACATTGTTGAAATCAGGAAGCAATATCTACTCTTTGTTAAGATACATTAGAAATACCTTGCCCCCTTGAAGGGATATAGCAAACAGAATTTGAAATAATTATTATGAATACTTAATAAAATGAGAGTGGTTGTTGCTTATTTGTTATTTGAAGATAGGTACACTTACAGATTTTCCTTCTTTTGATGACATACTAATGAATTCCTAATGTCATGTAGGAACAAGATATGACTTTCAAAAGACCCGCGGCAGATGCGGTGCTGTAGGTTAGGTGCTGCACTGCTAGCTGAAAGGTCAGCTCTTCAAACCTGCCAGCTGCTCTGGGGGAACTAGATGAGCCTGTTGGCTCCTGAAGAGATTTTCAGTCTTAGAAACCCTATATTGGGTTACTCTGAGTTGGTATCAACTCAGTGGTAATGAGTTTGGGGTTAGGTATGGTAGATTAGATCTGCTGTATCTGATCTGATGATCATTAGCCACAAGTGGTTATTTAAATTAGTTAATCAAAAATGTAAAATAAAAAGTTGAGTTAAGTTGACGTAGTTATGTTTCAAATACTCGGTGGCTATGTATTTGCTGGTGACTGCCATGTTGGACAGTGCAAGCGCAGGAGCTTTGCATAACTGGAGAGTGTTCTACTGGATTGTTGGACCGAATCTTTATAAATGAGAAAAAAAGCAATGGAAGAGTAAAATAGTAAAGATCTGATTTCTACCCTTCCACAATATTTTTCATGTGTTTTTTTTAAAAAGTGGGAGTTCATTCAACTCTTATCACAAGCCATCCAACCACCCATTGTTCAAGCACTTTGTACATTTGTTGCCCTCATCATTCTCAAAACATTTGCTTCTTGAGCCCTTGGTATTAGCTTCTTTTTTTTCTCCTCCCTCCCTGCTCCCCCTCTCTCCTGAACCCTTGGTAATTTTTTTTGGGGGGGGGCATCATTGCTCTCCAGCGGTGGGAGTAGGAGGCCCAGCCCCACTGCTGGAATTGAACCTCCGTCCCAGTGGGCCGCGGTCCCACGCACAACCACTATGCCACCAGGGCTCAGCCCCCCTTAGTAATTTATAAATTATTATTTTGTCATATCTTACAATGTCCAACAGCTCCCTTTACTCTCTTTTCTGTTGTCTGTCCCCCAGAGAAGAGGTTGTATGTAGATCCTTGTAATCGGTTCCCCTTTTTTAACCCCACCTTCCCTCCACCCTCCCAGTTTTTTTGTGTTCTTATACATGAACAGAATATAGAAAGTCCAATAAAACTGTTTGGGATATAGAAGGAAACCTCTTGTTTTGAAAAGTTCCATCTTTTGGACCATGGTTTTTAAAGCATTGTCTTCTTTTCCTCAGGCTGGCAGTGATGGTGAAAGCATTGGAAACTGCCCCTTTTCCCAGAGGCTCTTCATGATTCTTTGGCTCAAAGGAGTCGTATTTAGTGTCACAACTGTTGACCTGAAAAGGTAAGACATGGTTGCAGTTTGAAATGAACTTTAGGTGAAAGTATATTTCTTTAATGTATTTTCAGTTCGATCTGCTCACTAGCTCACATTTTTAATACATTGTATTCAATTTCAACTGATTTATGAAAAACTTTAATTTGAAATGAACTTAAGGTGAGAGTATATTCTTTAATGTATTTTCAGTTCGATCTGCTCACTAGCTCACATTTTTAATACATTGTATTCAATTTCAACTGATTTATGAAAAACTTTAATTTTTCTAAAGATGGTACAATTTTTTTTGAGGATAATTAAAAAGTAACAGCAGCGGTAAACTCTGAATTTTCAGAAATTCAGACGAAATTCAGAAGAAGACAGACTGCGGGGTATCATTGCTGATGTCAAGTGGATTGTAGCTAAAAGCATAGGATAGCAGAAGTATGCTAATTGTGTTTCATTCTCCATGCAAAGGCATTATGGATAGCATTGCAAAAAGCATAGGAATTCATGAGAATAACATGGGGATTTCCGAAGATTTAACTGTGCTCATGCTGAACCTGTACATACACCCAGAGGCCTTATTCAGACAGAATAAAGACCTATGTGGTAGAAGATCAGGAAACGTGTGCAGTGAAGGTTGTATAGCCTTTGATCATTCTTACTCAGTCTGCATGCTGTGCCAGTTCAAGAAGCTGTACTACTACATGAAGAAGAACTGCAGCACCAGGGTTGAAGCAAGACTCACTGTCTGTAATATACAAATGACAAGATCTTGCTTGCTTGCTTGCTGAAAGTCAAAAGAACTTGAAGCATTAACTGATGAAGATAAAAGATGACAGTCTCTGCTGGATGTGTCACACTTCAGCATAAAGCAAAACAAAAATCTCATAACTGGACCAATAGACAACATCATGATGAAAGGTGAAAAGATCAAAATTCTCAAGATTTTCATTTTAAAAGATTGAAGTTGTCAGAGGTTTCATTTTACTTGGATTCATAGTCAGTGCTCATAGAAGCAGTTGTCAGGAAAACAAATGACATATTGCATTGGTCAAATCTGCTGCAAAAGACCACTTTGAACACTAAAGTGCACCTGACATAAGGCATGGTATTTTCAGTGGTCTTAAATGCATGCAAAAACTCAACAATGAATAAGGAAGATTGAAGAACTGATGCATTGGAATATTAAACATACCATGATTTTCCACCAGAAGAGTAAATAAATCTATCTTGCTAGAAGTAGGTGAGAATTTCATGGGAAATTTTCATTATCTTTTAATTTGGTTTTTCCATGAACTTCCCCCCCGCCCCCATGAACTGCCCCCTCCACCCCCACCCTCTGCATCACTCTCCTGGTGGGAGTAGGAAGCCCAGCCTTGCTCCTGGAGAGCTGCTGCAAGATTTGAACAGTCAACCCTGTGGGCCGCAGTCCCACACACAACCACTACATCACCAGGCTCAGCTTTCCCATGAACTTTTTTGTTTGTTTTTTGTTTTTTGGGCATCACTGCTCTTTGGTGGTGGGAGTAGGAGGCCCAGCCCCACTGCTGGAATTGAACCTCCGTCCCAGTGGGCCGCAGTCCCGCGCACAACCGCTACGCCACCAGGGCTCAGCCCCATGAACTTTTAAAAAACTCATTTGTTTAGCCAGAATGCACCTTAGAAATATGTATGACGAGATTTCTCATGTACTCAGGACATGTTATTTGAAGAGACCAGTTCTTGGAAAAGGACATGATATTGGTGAAAGTTGAAGGTCAGCAAAAATGAAAAGGACCTGAGTAAGATGGACTGACCCAGTGGCTGTAACAAGACACCCAAGCAGAGCAGGGATTGTGAGGATGGCGTAGGTTCAGGCAGCGTGTGTTCTATTGTCCATCTCGTGGCTGTGAGGGTGAACCAGCCTCAACAATGAATGCAGGGATGGGCAGTTCACAATGTCATGGAGCAGTCATGTACCCACCTCGTCATTTTTAAGAGCTTCCTGTGTGTGTTTCATTGTGTGTTTAAATTTCTTGTCTTCTTCCTTTAAATTGACCAGCACAGTGCTGGGAGTTGGATTTTAGCCAGAAACCAAGGAATTCTTTGAACTTCCTAATGTAAACATGGCTTCTTGAAGTACTTTCTAAGCAAATGACATGAAAGACAAGAACGGGATTTTAGGAGGCTGAATACCATTGAGGTCTATTTCAGACAATTGGTTTTTTTTAGGAGGTAACTAGAGTTTGCTATAACACAATCCTAATCTTGTTTGGTTAAACGAAATAGTAAAATATGAGCACTTATCCATTGCCCCATGGTTGTTCTGACAGTTGAAGAGCTGTTTTTAGCTTTCCCTTTATAGTGGGTGGGACTGATATGAGCAAGCAGGTTGAAGGTGAGGAGCACTCAACATTTAAAAAAAAAATGTGTAAGTCAAGGATTTGGGATGGTTGTATGTCCATGGGTGCTGCAAACAGTTTGTTCATTGTTGAAAGATGGGCTCTTTGAGCTCACTGCAGGCCCCGTGGAAAAAAAGGCTTGACAGTCTGTTTCCATAAAGAAAATGGCTGTGGGGTTTGATTTTATCCTGTAAAACATGGGCTGTAAGAATGGCGTGGGAAGCAGGGGCTCTCACTTTAAAACAAAGCTGACTCCTGTAAAGCAGAGGTCAGCTATATCTCCACTCTCCTACTGTTGTACAAATTCTGGCACCAGCCATCCCTCCCATGGCACTCTCTTATTTCTTTTACTGGATTTCATAATTTGTTACCATGTCCACACAGAAATCTTAGAGCATACACAAGATTATGGGCTTTATTAGGGAAGTAGCAGGTTACTTACTACTTGGGAGTCAGGATCGATCTGTAAGTAACAGGAACAAATTGGGATGCAGTTCTTCAGATTAGAGTAGCTGCTTAGCTGTGTCTGCAGATAGGCTTTTTT